>PVJC01006327.1:0-55416 GCA_004026665.1 Murina feae | reverse complement strand
TGGCAAATATGTTCTCCCATGTAGTGGGTTTTCTTGTTGTTTTGCTGATGGTTTCTTTTGCTGTGCAGAAGCTTTTTATTTTGATAAAGTCCCATTTGTTTATTTTCTCTTTAGTTTCCAATGTCCTAGGGGCTGTATCGGTGAAGAAACCGCTTTGGCATATGTCTGAGATTTTGTTGCCTTTGTATTCCTCTAGTATAAAATACCTGTCCTTTGAATGTGTTCTTTTTTTCCCTCTTAAACTTTGAAGATTGCTCCAAGTTTTTTCTTATCCCTGCAAAGAAGGATGGAACAAGTATCTTCATTCTTGTTCCTGGGCCTCTGTTCATGTGGCCGAATATTAAAATGCTAGACTCTACACTCTCGGTTGTGCTATGGTTGATAAACAGCTTAGTTTTAAAGTCACTTGTCTTGTACAAATGCAGCTGGCCTCTGTTGAATGCTACTGTAGGACTCTACATAGATCAGAGTCAAACTGAATTTTGTCTCTCATTCCAATGATGAGATCTTGGTGGATCCTAATTTTGTTTCAAGATGCTTCAGTACTATTAAAGTGATTGCACACGCACACATACACACACACACACAAATACTAAACAGAACAACATGGAAAGTTTAGGAAAGAGAAAGAACAAGAGAAATGATTATAAAGTGATTGTGTCACATTGGAGGAAGATTTATTGCTTTTGAGTCTGTGAGGCAGTAAAACATTCTGCTTCATATTACTCTTTACATCATTATTTGGCTGTGACGAGAATAATATAATCCATTAGACACTGTCAAATTCAATTTACAATAATTTCCATTGAAGCAGGATTCCTGCATTATATTTCCCATTTTCCCTCTCTTTAGCTGCCATGGACTAGTCACCGTAATCATGAGCTTTATTTACAAAAGCAACAGAGTGAAGCCGAATCCTGATTTATAACAGATATCTTATATCCCTCGATTTAGAATAGGAATTGGATGTGGTTTTCTCATACAATTAGCATTAAGTAGATGAGAGAAAAGTATTCTAAGATGATGGGCATGTGCTTAGCATCAAATGTAAATTCATATTGGCCATTCTTATATGCTCACGGTATAATTGAATTAGAAATGTGATTCTTCAAATGAATGTTTGCTCAGAAGAAATTTGGCTTGTTCATTTTGGGCATTGCCATCTGCATAACCAGAAATGCAATAATACTTTTTCTTTCATAAGTATCCAACAACCTGGGTTCATCACTGAAGATTGCTCTGAACTGAAGGGTTTCAGTATCTGAAGTTGCAGAGGAACCTAAACCAGGTTTCATGTTGTGTTCAGGGTGTTGGACCACACAAGGGAAGGTGTGAGGCAGCTGAAGAGAATGATGAAGGATGTTGAAGTGGGGATGAGGAGCTGAGGAAAAAATGAGTTGTGCTCCGTAGACCTGATGTAAATACATTGTTTTTGAAACAGGATTTTTAATCTGCAAATTGTTTATGTCTTAGTGCTATGGTTGGAATGATTGTGTCCCCTCCCCAATTCATATATTGAATCCTAACCCCCAATGTGATGGTGCTAGGAAGTAGGGCAAGTAGTTTGGGGGAGAGGCTCAGGTAAAAGCTAGATGCCAGGGGACTGCAGAGGGGCCCCTCAAAGGCCTCTGGTCTCCAAAGGCTCCTAGTGGTGCTGGAGGGTGAGCCTTTGGGAGAGTTACTCGCCCAGCTTAGCCTGGGCTGGCAGCCTGCGGAGGTGAGTCAGGTGTGGCCCCTCTTCTTGATGAGGTCACCTGCTCACCCCGGAAGTGGTTCTGCAGGAAGTCAGAGGCCAGGCTCTGGGGTAGACCCAGGGCCTGCAGCTCCCCAAGGGCCTGCTTCGGGCTCCTCTCCAAGGCCAGGGCGGCCTCCATGGCCCCTGAGTTTTGCCCACTCGTCCTGGGTGCGGGTGGGGGCTCCAGCGCGTCCTGGAAGGGGATGCGGCCACCGCGCTGGTTTTGCAACTTAAGAGCCGCTCGGCGCCCTCAGCTTCTTCTCCATCAAGTCAAGGAAGAAGCAGCCCCTGCCCTCCCCTCGACAGCCACATCCTCGCGGTGGAAATAGAAGCCCCAAGAGAGGTGAGTGTAGGCGGCCCGCAGTGGCAGGTTGGCCAGGAGGGTGACCGCAGCCTCCCCGGTGGAGTGATCGGTGAATGTGGGAGCTCATGGCTGCTGGGCACTAAGGAGCTAAGGTAGGAAAACACCTGGAGTGCTGGCTGGTCCCGGAGGTGGTTCTGAAGGTGGTGACTGGATAAGACACAGGAGAGAGGCCGGAGGCTGGAAAAAGGGACGTCCCTGGGTCTATTCTGTCAAAACACAGTTGAAGCAGGAGACAGACCCGGGTCCGCTGAAGGCACTGCCTATATCTTTTAATTCAGTAATTTCCACTATAATTTTCCCAAGGGTCCCAACCTGTGCATGATATAATTTTAAGAGGTGCAATTGCATATCACTTGCTTATACATTTATACTCGCAAGTTTTCAAGTCAAGTTGCATTCGTTTCATCACGTCTTCACATCGTTTCCTTATTTCCGTTTCCCTGATGACATGATTGACTCAGATGTAGCGAGTTGAAAGTTGCTTAGGAAAAGAGGGAGAAAACTCACAGTCTGGTCAGCTGTCTCGATGCTCTCAGCTCCTAGTTTGCAGAAAGGGCCACGAAACTATTGGGCATTTCCCAGTTAATAAACCTGCAGGCTGACCACGAAGAAGCCGGAAGTGCAGGGCACGGAAGAAGGCCTGGGGAGGCGATAAAGCACAGTTTTGCCAAATAGCTCTTCGAATCACCAACGGCTGATTTTGAGTCTGCAAACAGAAAGCACTTATGGGAGGCAGCAGCTGAACAAACACATTGAAGAAATAGGCACAGATCCTCAGTGTGTCAGCAGAGACCGCCTGGGGCCCGAAGCGCAGCCTGGTCCCACTGAAGGACGGTGTGGCTCCTGCAGTCCAAGTAAAGACACGCATGTCCGAGGGTGAAGAAAAACTTCTGGGATGAAGACTTACAATTTTGAGGCAAAACCTGATTTCTCAGATTACTGCTGTGTGTCAGGAACATGGTTAATTATTTACCTTTCTCACCATTATGCTCAGATTCTTTTCTTATCAAACCGCTGGGTCTGAACCCAAAACAAACAGTTGGTAATTATGTGAAGTGGCATGACTGTGGTGGACAGGACATTTTTTTGTTCTTTCTCTCCTGGTCTATCTTGTTCCCAGTGACCATTCTGCTAGGGAGAGGCAGCGCTGCTTGGTGCTGCCATGTTGGCACTCACGGTTGGCTGTGACTTGGTTCTTTCTGATCTTTTAAACCCGCCTCTTCAAGCCTTTCTAATTCCTTCATTTAATAGGGTATTTCAGATTTCATGAGAGAAAAAGTCTTTGTTTTCTCCTATGTCCAGTTGTCTTGCTAAACAGATTTCTGATCACAGGCTCTAAAATGGACCTAACATAATCATCTAGAACTGGAATGATTTAATGGTCAAAAATAATTAGACAGCAAAGCTGATATTTTGGTCTTTCCTCTGCTTCACTTACAACTCCTTGCAGGAGCAGATTGCTCTGGGCAATGGGGGCAGAAGAGCTGGCAGGTGGGGTGGTTGCCAGCAGATGCTCTGTTTCTGCAGCAACGTTCAATCTAAACTCTAGATGAAGCAGCTATTCTGATCCTTGATTTGGGGTCTAGTCTTCTTCCTTCTTAAAGTCACTCACTTTTGACCTTTTATCCTTGCTGGAAAGGTCTCATGTACTTGTGTCTTTATTAAGATGCCTGAAATCATTTTTGGAAACAAGGGAGGTATGAAATAGAAAAGGGATAAAAAGAAGTGGAGCCTAAAAGGTTTAAACTACTTGGCCAAGATCATATATCGAATTGGCAGCCATTCATTCATTCATTCATTCATTCATTCATTTCAGAAAGGCTTATTAAGTATTTATATGTCACAGGTATTAGGATAGGTGTTGGGCATAGAATGGTAACAAAGAATCTAGACTAAAAAGCAGATCTTTTGACTCCCAAAGTTTTGCTCTTCCCAATACTTGCTGCCATGTTATTGGTGCTTAAAAAACCACCAACCAACCGACCGAATAACCAAAAATTCCAGATTCCCTGGGTGTCTAACTAGAGCTGAAGAGAAAAAAGAGTGTGGAGTTGGACCTCAATTTTCTCATCTCTGTATTGGAGCTAATCAGAACATCTAACTAACAGGGCTACAGATTAAAAGAAACAATCCCTGCGAAGATTATAGCACAGAGTTTAGCACCTATTAGCTGCTCCATAATTTTTTAAAAATATTGTCACTATTATTGATAAGATTTCTGGTTGTAAATATAGTCTATCTTATAATCACTGTAACTCATTTTCAAGATCTCACTTGGGAATAATTTCTGACTAAATGAAACTCTTTATCAATAGCCATTAGTCTGAATTCAAGCGTAATGCTGAGGTTTAATTCTTTTTGAAACTTGTCTTTTCTTCTTTGAAAAAATCCTTTCCTTCTCATAATAGCAGAGCTTACCACGTCTGATATTTATTAGATCTTGTCTATCTGTTACAAAGAATTAAAAGTGCTACTTTTTTGGAATACATTGTCCTCATACTTGGTCTTAAATGGCTAAGAACAAAGACGAGTTATCCATAGCAAGTGAAGTCATAATTTTATCTTCATCACCCTGAGTGTAGCCACCGTCTGCAGATCGTGTCCAGCCAACATGAACATGTCTGGTTGGCAGCGCTACAAGAGCAGGGCTGATAAGTAACCGACCGGCTTATCCCACATTCTTGTCCTGGGGAGGTCACTGTCCCCCTTTGTTCCCGAAAGTCCAACACAGTTTCTGCATTGCCGAAACTGGTCATTCAAATTAATTAAATGGCATCGTGTACACTGCTCCTGGGACGATCATTTTGTACTGGGCTTTTAAGTTTGCCTAATTAAATCCTTTCAAATGTAGAAAGTGAAGCAATTAGGGCTACTAAACCATATAATTAATATATGCCTTGAGCACACTTTTTAAAATAAAGTGGTTTGGAAAAGAAATGTTTTGAGTAGTAGATTGCTACTAACATGAATGTACTAGTAATTAGTATTACTAATAATACATATGAAATACAAAAGGATTGTCAATGTTTAAAACTATATGACCATGAAATTTCATCTTTATGTTTCACCATATGTTAAATGAGAATTATAGAATTTAATTCATAGGCTTTTATAAGGATTTACTCAGGGCATTTAATTCAATTAATATTTAACTTTAATGTTTAAATTTTTGTTGTTAATCCTCACCCGAGGACATTTTCCCCTTGATTTTAAATTGATTTTTAGAAAGAGTGCAAGGAAAGGGAAGAGGTAGAGGGAAAGAAACATCGGTGTGAGAGAGACACGTCAATTGGTTGCCTTCTGCACATACCCAACTAGGGCCAGGGATTGAGCCTGTGATGAGCCAGGTACGTGCTCTCAGAATCAAACCTGTGGGCCTACATTCTAGCCACTGAGCCAAACCAGGGAGGACTAAATTTAAATTAATATTTAATAGTAATTCTCAACTAATCTTTATTGCAATTAATGAAAAGCTAAAATGTAATAAAATTCAACACTATAATTGTAATGGAAATAATTTTTAAATTTGATCCAGAAAACACATAAATAATTTTTAAGTCCTTCACTGGTCCACTTGATAGATAAAAATAAAATATTTTAATTTGAATGGCATTCCAAATTATATTGACTTTGGTAGAAAAAGAATGAAACCATATCATCTTACATTCAGGTGAACCATTAACGTTTTCTCAGAGGAATCTATACTACAATAGAAAAAGAATTTTCCAACAGAACTTTAGATAAATTCCCAGAATTAAAATCACTGGGTCATGAGGCAGTTCCATTTTTAATTTTTTGCGGCAATTCCATACTGCTTTCCACAGTGGCTTCACCAATCTGCATTCCCACCAGCAGTGTCTGAGGGTTCCCTTTTCTCTACATCCTTACCAACACTTATTGTTTGTTGATTTATTGATATAGCCAATCTGAAGAAACCCAAAATACTAATACATAGCAGCATTATTTACAACAGCCAAGATTTGGAAGTAGCTCAAATGCCTATCAGTGGATAAAAAGCTGAGGTACATTTACACAGAGGAATACTACTCATCCATAAAAAGGAAGGAAATCTTATCCTTTGCAACAGCATGAGGAGAACATTATGCTGAGTGAAATAAGCAAATCAGAAAAAGATAAGTACCATATGATCTGACTCATATGTGGAATCTAATGAACAAAATAAACTAACAAACAAAATAGAAACAGACTCATATATACAGAGAACAGATTGACAGCTGTCAGAGTGTAGGGGGTTGCAGGGCTGGGTGAAGAAGGTGAAGGAATTATGCAAAAAACTTCCTCAAAAACCAAACTACTAATAATTGCAGACAACAATATGGTGATTACCAGAGGGAAAGGAGGCTGAAAGAAAGCAGAAGAGGGTGTAGGAGGGATAAAAGGTGATGGAAGGAAACTTGACTTGGGATGGTGATCACACAGTATAATATACAGATGATGTATTATAGAATTGTACATCTGAAACCTGTATAATTTTATTAACCAATATCATCCCAATAAGTTAAATAGAAAAGAAAAAATAGAACATTAGAATGTGCTTACATAAGTAAAAATTCAAATGGAACTTTATATGAGCATTGCTAAAAAATGATAAAAACGCGTTTTCTCTTTTGTGTTTTTGCCATCTTTGAAAAGAATTTTTATTTTGGCTGCAGCATTCATCTAATGAGCACTAAGTACTAGAGAAACCCTTCAGTCAGTTCGCCTCCACCTAGAAACCAGCAGAATGGCACAGGAGCCAACATTCAAATTTTTGAAAAACTCCCTTGAAGGTGGGAGACTTGCTTTTGCAAGATGAGGAATTTCTGAATCCGGCCTCTTGCCAGGAAGAAGTTCCATAAACCGTCCATTATAAACTCAAAGGAAAATATGAAGCCCCCTGACATATCCAGAGTTGAGGTCAACCAAGTTTATGACAACCAAGTTTAACTGGGGCACCTAAGCAAGGGTCTAATGAACAATGACCCAGGCCCCAGCAAGGCTCTGGTAAGGAGATTCAGGTGAAGGGCAACAGCTATGCACTTGGAACTTGGATCACGAGTTGATGTCTCATTGGTCAGAAAGACTAATCATGGAGCACTTCACTAAAGAAGTCGGAAAGTGAATGTGTCAAAATCCATGCGGATCCAATGAATCTAACTGAACAGTGAGGCCCCACACAGTCCCCCATCCACAGTCCGCAGCATCTCCTTGTGCATCTGCTTTACTTTCTGCTTTGAAGTAGCAGCTACACTGCCAGGGTCCTGATCAGAGCAGATCAAAGTTAGCTTATAGGAAGGCCAGGTGATAGAGAAAAACATTAGGGATTACAAGGGTAAACATATTACAAAATTGTTGTTTAAGCTTATTGAAATCATTTAGATAATGAAAAACAAATATGTATCAAGGGCTTACCATATGCACATCACTAAGTGCTTTACAGAAGCCACTCTTTTAACCTTTACAGTGAGCCTAGGAGGTGGGCATGGCATTGTCTCTATCGTACAGACCCAGACATGGAGCCTCAGAGAGTCTCACTACTTGCCCAGGTCGCACAACTAGCAAGTTTCTAGGGAGATTCTTGATTCAAACCAAGGGAGTGAAGCTCTAGTACACCCAAGAATCATGCTTCTTTTACCCAACTTCCTCATTGGACAAATGTTACTTTTATTGCTTAAAAATGCAGAGGTGAAGAAGAAATGATGTGAGTAGTTGGAGTTTAAAAAGATGCATTTTTGCGTAAAACCGACTTTGTGTATGAAGACAGTCACCAGGATCTCTTGTCTCCAGTTCACTCAGTTTGCAGCAATGGCCAAGCTCCTTCTCTTCTACACTACGGTGCCTGTGTTCAAGGAACACTCGGAATGACATCCAACTACTCCCTTTACTAGTGGATAGCTGGTTATGGGTCTATCTTACATACAGGTTATTTTAAAAAGAGATCTTACATTATTCATATTATATCCCTTGTCTATGCTTAGAGCCTCACTTTTTAAAAAATATTTTTTTTATTGACTTCAGAGAGGCAAGGAGAGGGAGAGAGAGAAACATCAATGATGGGAGAGAATCATTGATCAGCTGCCTCCTTCAGGCCCCAAGTCTGCAACCCAGGCATATGCCCTGATCAGGAATCGAATTGTGACCTCCTGGTTCATAGGCTGACACTCAACTACTGAGCTACACCGGTTGGGCCAGGCCTCACTTTTGCTCATAGCACATTAGACAATCAATATAGAACTGCTGATGAGTTCTAATGTACATGTGAGAAACAAAAGTACATAAATCTATCTTGCTTATACCCAGAAAATTGTTAAATTTACATGGTTGAATTTTACATAACGAAGTTCACCAAATGCGCCCAGAAAAATGCAGGTCCAAACATAGATGAAGGCCAAAGTCTCTCCTAGAAGTTGCAATGCCATTCACTTTGGGCCAAGGAGTGAAGGTGAGCCAGAGTAGCTCAACCTGAAAAATATTTTTGAAATTGCTGATTTTTTAGGCTCAAGTGTTTGCCACATTTTAGAAACAGAGAGGCTATTTCAAAGTTCTTATAATAAATGCTTTTTCTCCTTCAGAATTTCAAAAACCTCAGAAAAAAAAGCCAAGGATGAGAAAAGTTCTCATGCAATCCATTAATTGCAACTGTGTGCAAAGAGGGTATCTGCTTATTGCTTTGCTGGAAAGGCTTTCATGCTAATGAAGGTGAGGGAGAGGATTCTCCTTTAGACTTATGAGCATGACCCCTAAGATCATTGTTAACATTCCTGTGGCCAGATTGTTCCATTCAAACAGAACTCTTTGAGACATGTTGAGATATTTCTTTTGAAAAGCCTATAAATCTCTATGGAATCATCATAAAAGTATTACAGTACAACATGGTAAATAATAAAAAAAGGAGATAAGAGAAAAGTTATCTAAATTACAGACTATCCCCCAGCTTCTTTATCAACAAACAAACAAACCCATTGCATGGAGAGAAGGAATAATTCTGGATTCTTTTATGATATTTTGAGTCACCTAACTTTCCATTTGAAGATTTTTTTTCATTGAAGATGATCTCTCACATCTCCTCTACTTAGTTTAGGAGTCTGTATTTAACCCAAATGAAATTCTGCATATTTCTTTATAATGTTTGCCTTTTAATGCTAATTCAAATTGATGACACATTTCTTAGGGCTATTGCTTAAAACTGACAGCCCCTGGATATAACCAAAACCTCTTCACATCTTCCTAACCTGTGACACGGTGGTGCTTGGACAGGACCCCCATAACATGTGCTCCTGTTCTGGTTGACCACACCCACCCATTCGGTCTCAGTTGTCTGCCTGGCTTCCCAGCTGGAGTGGTCCCAGCCATAACCCTAGCCAGCACTGTGCCATTCCTCTGCTATCTCACCTCTTCACCCCTAGTTGCCTCTCCTGTGGTCTTAAGAGGGCTAAGCCACTGTATAACCAGTGGGGTTGGTGCTACATCAATTCATTACCCAGATCCGCCCAACTCAACTCACAGACACTCTGGTTTCCCCAGATGCTACCCAGAGGGCTTATGTAGGAGAAGCTTGGAGTATGGGGAATTAACACAACCCTAGAGAGAAAAGAGAGAGGGAGAAGCCAGAGGAGCTGAACTGTAGTGGTTCACTCATGAGACCTGAGAAACACTCATATTTCCTGAGAAACTGGACATTCACCTTGTGTTTGCTTGTCCCCTTTCCCTTCCTCACTTCTTTTCTCTCGCTCTTGCATCCCGGGATTGCACACTTTCTCTCTCCTCCGTAATGTAGTCATTAAGTATGTAAGCTCGGCCAGTGTCTGTGTTGTAGAGAAACTGGTGAAGACCTGGTAAGAGTAACCATCCAGACTTCACTCTCCTCTCCTTGATGGAGAACCTCGTATCTGGAATAGCTCACCTCAAGGGTCTGAGAATCACCAGGAGTTACCTCACCTGTGCTCACAAATGTGTCTGCTCAGGGACCACATGGCAACGGATGGGCAGTGTTAACACTCCCAGATTCTCCTATGTGAGATGCCATGTGGTCCCTGAGCAGACATATGAGTGTATCTGTCCTGCTTGCAAGTACCACTGTCTGCCATGAGACATCGCTTTCTTTCTCCACCTTTTAGAATCTTCATGGTCTCAGCACTACCTGGTGTTATTTTGCCAGGAAGAAAGAACATTTCTCCAATTTTGTATTGTGAGTCTGCCTCAGCGGGCCCATGCTTCTGTATGAAAAAAAAGGTTTCAAAACTTTCAGAATTGAACTGAGTCAGAAGACAAATTCAGAAGGCAGATGCCCAAGATAACACAGATACTACCCTCTGGTTTGTGCTCCATCACTGGCTCTGGGCAGAGAAAGAGGGCATAGCAAAGATGAGAAAGGTTCTAAGAACTTCCCAAAGAATACTCAGATGTGGCTGAGGCAGGTAATGAGGAAATCAGTTGTTTTACCCAAGATTCATGTCCTTCATGATGTCTGGGGACTCGGATGCTGGCACCAGGGTCAGGCAGGAAGCCTGCAAGGGATCAGGGTTTTTGGGATTGATATTTACAACATCCGCGTATCCTGCAGTCACTGTTCTAAAGAAAAAGCTACGAGCACTGAGCGTTCCCTAGGGAAGAGGCATGAGGAGGGGCGGGAGGGGAGGGGAGGGGAGCAGGAGCCTCTTCTCATGTTCCCTCGTGGGATTGTAATTGTTTAGAGCAGCGGTTGCCAACTGGTGGTCTGCGGATCACCGGTGGTCCGTGAGGTCTGAAATGTTGGTGACCACTGGTTTAGAGCGCGCCAGGAGTTGTTGTTTGGGGGGGATTGTCTTCTGAGTCTGGTTCAATAAAGGGCACCCATCCAAAATCCTAAAATGCAAATGAAAAGCCACAGCACCGTAAAATAGGGAAGTTTGTACAAATGAGAGTGTCAAACCTGGGAGGTGAAACAAAAAATCTTAAGTGACTTCCTAAGAGCACTAGGTATAGGTTTGATCAAAGAAGGGTTCTCTGAGTGGCAGAGTCCTAGAGGCAGGGTGCTGGCACCAAAGGGCATTGAGAGAGGATTGGTGGGCAGCCAGGCGGCAGACAGCACTGGGCAGTTGGTCGTTAGATAGAGGAGATAATCTGGTGCTCACGGGAGTGGTTTCCCATGGGAGAAATGGGAGAAGAGTGCCTGTGAGCAGTTTCACACCAGGGCTCAGCTGCAGGGGAACATAGCTGCCCACAGCCTGCAGCGCAGGTGTAGGCCACTGGTCGCAAAGATTGATGAGGAGGTTCTGTGCTGGTAGCTTATTGGTAGAGTAAGGGAATTTCATGGATAAACAGGACCTGTTCATTCTAAACATACTGTTTAGATAAAGAAATAAAAGTCAAGTCTTCCTGTATTATAGAAACGCTCTGAGAAGAAAAGGTAATTTGTATGAATGGGTCAGAGAGAAGGCTGATGTATTAAATATCTACTTATTTGTAGACCGAAACCATCTCTCATTCATGCTAGGTGGAATCTGGCTGGATTTTGGTGTGGTTCTTCCATAAGCATCTCTCTTGTGTGGCCACCTGCCTGTATTCAAAAGAACAAAAATGCTAGTCCCTTGCATATGTGGTCTGTGGCCCCTGCTATTAATTTTCCCCAAAGACATGTCTATAAGCTCTCTGAGCAGTGTAAAACCCTTTTAGTTCCATTCTGATCTTCTCTTCCCATCAAGTCCAGCTAGGCAGGAGGAAAGGAAATGTGTTACTCTAGGGAAAGAAATCAGAGTTGTTTTCTGAGAATATGAAGTACTGGCCCCATTTTATGTGCAACTCCATGTGTTGCTTTGAGAATTCTTACTTTGCACATACTGATAAAAGAGAAAATTAATACTGGACTTAATAAAAATGAAAAACATCTGCACACTGTACTGCTAAGAAAATGAACAGGAAGCCATGGACTGCGAGACAACATTTGCAAAATATGTATCTGATAATAGACTGGTACCCAGAATACATACAACTCACAACTCAATATAACAATGCAAACAACCCATTAAACTTTGCCAAAGAAGAGATACAGATGCCGAGTAAGAACATGATAAAGTTCTCAATATTATTAGTCATTGGGAAAATGCAAATTAAAACCATGATGAGATACTATTACGGGTATGGAGAGGTCCTCATCTCTCCCGGTTGCTAGCTGGGGTGGATTTCTTGTGATATCTTGAAAAAACAAAAGAATTTTTGACATTTGCACAGGTGGGTGAAGCTTCACAGAAAGCTTTATTTCTGTGGAATTACACACCTGAGTTTCCAAAACTCCATTTTCCTTTGTCTTGCCATAGAGGAAGTATAGTTGGGGTTTTAACAGAGCTAAAATCAGAGCCAGTGTCTAGAGTTTTCTTTCCGTGTCTGCACAGTCCAGTTCAGCATCAGGATAGCTTAATCTGTGTTTCTCCACTGCAGTCCATCAGTCCACTGTGTGCGAGGTCTGAATGACCATGAGCCATAAGCTCTCTGTGAGCTCTGAGAGCCAAGAGCCATACCAGCAACATGAGAGTGAGTCCCCCCCCCCTTTTTTAAGGAGATGAAGTATTCCCAAATTTTCATGCTCTTGCAGTGGCCACACCCATTCCGCCAATGATTTTTGTTCCCAGATGTGGCTGACAGGCAAGTACCTTCCTCATATCACCCCAACTTTACTGGACATGAATCATCTCTTCTTTACTGGATCCCTTTCCCCTGTATTTTATAGGTAACAGTCCAGTGGATTGGGGGGCGAGAGGCGGGGAGTATAGATTTGCAGCTTCTTGGTGAAGCTGCCCAAATGACATGCCTATAACAGCTGGCCTTCCCTTTGATCCTTTGGTATCAATGCCATGACACACATTAAAATGGCTAAACATTTTTAAAAAGACGCCCGATCAAAGCAGGTGCTGGCAAACCTATAGAGCAACAGTATCTTTCATTCGCTGCTAGCAGGAATGCAAAATGGTAGAGCCCTTTGGGAGACAGCTGGGCTCTTCCTGATATAGTGAAACATAAACCTCAAGCAACCCAGGAATCCCACTCCTTGGCATTTATCCAAGTGAAATGAAAATAAGTATGCACACAAAAAGCTGTATGTGAATGTTTAGAGGGACTTGTTCCAGAATCATTGAAACCCGGACATAATACAAATACCCATCAGTTGGAGGAGGGATATGTAAACAATGGTACATCCATTCAATTGAATGTCACTTGGCAATAAGAAGGGAAAACACACTACTGATATATCCAAGAACATGGGTGAACCTCAAATATATGATGCTAGTGAAAGAAGACAGGCACAGAAGCTATATATTACTTGTTCCCATTAATGTAACATTCTGGAAAGACCAAACTCTAGGGACAGGAAGCAAATCGGAGGTGACCAGGGTCTGGAGGAGGAATTTTCATCTGGAATGATGGAAATGTTCTGGATCCTGATGTGGCGGGAGTTACATGATTGCATGCATTTTTCAAAAGTCATATAACTGCACACTTAAAAAGGGTGAATTTTACTATATAATACATTACAATTTTATAAGTGTGACATTAAAAAATTAATGGAAACACCAGTTGTTTAAGGAGAATGAATGGACATCAGGGATCCTACAGAGAGCAATTTCATTGGTAAAGCCTGAAGCAAAATTGAGAAAATGGCACACATTTATTCAGTGAGGTAGAGAGCGAGGCACTCTACCCACAATGAGTCGAGCGCCTCTGCTGAGTGCAGCATCAATCAAGTTCAACGGCCACATGCCTTCTCCTCCAGCGTGTAATTCAAAAGTAAGAAAGTTTGGGAGTGGGACGGAGGAGTGGGATGTGGGGTCATAATTCAGAATCTCCAAGGACATTTGTGTTTGAGAAATGTAATTTCCAATATTTAATTTGAAGAAAGAACCTATTTGTCAAATAAAAACTAGGGGCAGTGAGGTTTGACAGGTCCTTTTTGTTTGATGAGGACGCCCAGGGAAAAACAAAAAAGACTCACTGTGGGGTATGCTCCCTGTGGAGCTCTTCAGTGTGGCAGGAGTGGGCTGGAGATGGCATTTTATTACTAAAGGAAGCATGGGCCCAAACAGCTAGAGAAACTCTGTCCCACAAACTTACACTCATCTTGTATTTAATAATAGATGCAATTGTCGATATTATTTTCATTACTTTTACCACCACATATTTGAGCCGTAATTAACAAGAAATAATTTGTTCTAAGATAAGAAAAATGATCTGAGTTTGTTATTCCTGCTAAGTAAACAGTGAGATAAGTCACTTTGTCTGGGGTTGGAAGAAATGATCTGATTTGGTTTCCCTTCGGAAACACCTTCAGTATCTCTTGGATTGGCCCACCGCATTCTCCCTCTGCCCAGAGTGAAGGTGACCGCTGAGTGCTGAAGAGCTGGTACCATGGAATCAGGCTGAACCTGTGAGTCATGGTGAGCAATTATAGCTCAGAGTCCGTTCTCGCAGGACCTGGGGTCCCTGTGTTTGTATTGTCCAGACACACTTCCTCCCCTCTTCCCAACAGCAGCAAGTCCAAGCCAGAGCTCACAGAATGAGAAAGCGACACATGGCATGTGTGAAATTCCCTTCCACCCTGTTGCCCTTCCTGGAGCTGCCCGAGTGATGGGAGTCATGGTTATGGTAACCTTGACTCCATAAGGAATGTGACAGCTTAAACCCCACAGACTACTTAGCAACATGTCATTCCGGAGCAGTCAGTTATACCCTGGGGCCCTGGAATGATGACTAAACCACAGAAACTCACATCTAAGACTTGTTCATCAGGCGGAATTGTCTCAACAATGATTGAATATCTAGGAAAAGTGATGTCTCTTACACAAGTGAAAGGATTTTTCTACTGTCGCTTTTTGATGCCAGTCTCATCAAAGAACAGTTGACTTATCTTTCGTTTTAGAGCTAGCAGGCTCTGGCATTCCACTAGCTTCTCACATTCCTGCTGTCTTCATGCTGGGACTGGACTTTCAAGAGATTTAAGAAGGCCAAAATTTGTCTCCAAGTCATGGTTTGGGATCAGGGAAGTCCAAAAAATTTGGTCAACTTCAGAGACCTCTGGGAACTCTGCTTTAGGTTCTAGTTCGATGTACCCCCAAATTATGTGGGTACAGTTGAATGGAGGCAGAGAAGATATAGCTATGACATTTTTTTCATAAATACTCTACAAGTCAGTTCAAGTTTAATGGTCCCCGTGATGATTCAGGTCTTCAAGGGCATTCCAGGGAAGTTAGGTGTCTTGTGGGTAATAGTCAACCTGCCTTTAACCACACATCCCCTAATATCATGGAAGAAAAAGAGAAGTGGGAATCAATGCATAGGGTGGGGGTGGGGGATTTTTAACCCCTGAAATCCTACTGTAATGCACAGTTTTAAATTGTGTTTTGCCATTTCTTTAATGTCAATGACTTCTGTGACTCTGGTTTAGAAAATCAACCTGAAAGCAAAGAGAAATTCAAATGGAAAATTGTGACAGAAATGAAGATTCTCATACATCAAAATTAAACATAATTTTTAAATGTTCTATATATAAGGACAAATGTCCTTTATATCCAGGACACATAAGTGTCCTATATATGCATATCCTAATAACAGTTTGAATCTTTCCTCTGATTATTAAATCCACGGGTGCAGTTCCATGCTTCCTTCATGCAGATAACAACATATCTGAAACATTTTAAAGTTGCTTGAGATCTTCAGATGCCCCAGATGAAGCAAAGTAAAATATCTACTGTGGCATTTTCACCACTGTGGCTTATTTATATCGAAGGAGTTAATAATAGTGACACACTTGTATCACAGTGCCTTGACTGATGCTGGCTGGTCTGGAAACATATTTTTTCATGTTTTTATTTTGGGGGGCGGGTAATGCCCTTCAATCATAGGAGTGACATGTGAACACCCTCTTTATGACCGGTGCTGTCCCATCTGTGAGAGTGACACAGAAGTTCCTTCCAACGCAGGGTCCAGTACAGGTCCCTGCATCTTGGCACCTGCTGTTGCTTCTGTTGCCACTCCAGAGAGCAGGCACTACTTGGTGGGGCCAATGAGCTTCCTCAAGGCCACTGGAGATTTTGGCTTGAGATTTTGCTAGACAACCCATTGTATTTTGAAGCAAGATCTTCCTTAATGGAAAAGTCCTTCTTCCTTATTTCTGTTCAATTGGCAAGTAAAGAATTCATGAATTCAAAGTGATATTCTGAATAGACTGCTCAAACTGGTTGGATTGGATTATCATTTATCACTTTCCCTCCTGTTGCCTTTTTTTTTTTTTTTTGGTAGCATTCCCATGATAAAATAAGTCATGTCCAGAGTGAGAATATTGCTCATTCATATGCTCTGAAGTTCTTGCTCCTACCTAAATCATCTCTGCAATTGTTCTTTTAAACGAAATCTTTGATGCTTCACCCCTCATTGTAGAATAAGACAGTAGCCCAGCATACCATGCTCTCAGGGGGCAGCCTGAGTGTTTGTCTATGAAAGTGGAAAGTTATAAGCCCATTTTTTTTTCAATTCCAATGACTGTGTTGGAACTAGAATGTCTTACTCCATCTGGTCCTCTTTACAGGAAACTGAAATAAGACAGGCATAAATGTTGATGGCCAAAACCACTTAATTTCTATTGAGACAAAAAAAGAAATAAAGAGCAGATCTAGGTTGCCAGAAGGCAGAAGACAAGCATATGGTTGTTAAAATTACATGAACAACTGGAGTGGAGAAGACAATCTGCTTTCAGTGGCTCAAGGCTTTCTACATTGCTTTTGATCCACACCCATCCTGGCAAGGACTACAGTGGCATAAGCCTTCAATTCTTCAAGATTGTGTGGATACTAATTTAGACTTGGTCTCTGGTTTGTTATGAAATGAAGCTCCTTCGTGGCCTAAGTGTGGAGCAGAGGAGAATCTGATTTGAAGACGCCAATGAGACCTCCTCATCCTGCTTCTTGGGCATGAGTCACCATTTCCTTTTTAAACATGGAGAGATTCTAAAAGTGGCTTTCATGTGGGCTGCACAATCGGTGCAATGACCAAGCTGGGAAAAACACCCGACTCCCTAACCGTCCACGTGTCCTGGGTTGTCACAACAATCTTGAGAGATACTGAGATATTATAGGAGGTTTAAGATTCTGCTCCATGGCTTATCCCGTATGTTGAGTCTAACATCTTTACGAAAAAGCAGTTAGAAAGAAAGAGGACGGTTTCTTCATGGCTGTTGGAGACAATCAAGCAAATGACAGAGTGTAGCGCTTTGATAGCCTGGCATCGTTATCGTTTGCTTGAAAGGACAATGCTGTTCTTGAACATCAGAAGGAGGACTTCATGCCTTTGAGTCATGAGTGCTATGAAAAACCTGCCCTCTCTCCTTTGAGGAACAATGGATCCTGGCCCGACCACCTGTGCTGAACACCACTGAGTTGTGCTTATCATACATTTTGGAAGACACTAGTGTTATTGAATGGGGTCAAGATGTATCTTAGAGCATTTACCAAAACGTGTTCAGAGCTGAGAAGATAACAGCTCTCCTTTTGTAGTTTGCCTTTAACATGCTGAACTGAAGAGAGCCTGCATTTTATCAGAAATGAAAAAAAAAATCTAAAACTGCCACAAAGCCCATGAATCGGTATTTACAATTTTATTTACAAACAGATGTTTTAAAAAATGTGTTCTTGCCTTGGTTGGGTATCTCAGTTGATTAGAACATCCTCTCTGATAGGCTAAGATTGTGGGTTTGGTCCCCAGTCAGAGTACATACAAGAATCAACCAATGAATGTATAAAAAAGTGAGTGGAGTAACAAGAGAATGTATCTCTCTCCTTTCCTCTCTTTGTCTAATATATATGTGCAAGAGATTACAAATATTCAATAGCTTGCAAGCTGTCCCCTATGGAATCTTCATGATCCATCCTCACTTTTATTTCCTTTTTAAATGACATTCTGTGGAAGACTGTCGAGAAAAGCTCAGTGTCTAACAGACCCTTGTATAATAAATGATCACAACATGTTGCGGCAAAAAGCACTGAGCCTATGTGAAGACTTAAGCAAGGGATCCCCTGAAATGAGTGACACCAAGGCATCTCCTGCAAGTAAGGGGTGGTCACACAGATTCAGGAATAGGTTTACACTGTGAAATATAAAAATCGCCAGAGAGTCTGAGACTGTGGATGAAGATGTTGCCACCACATTTCTGGCAGAGTTGCACAAGTTGTTTAGGGTTTGGTGTTATCCATGGTTTCAGATATCCACTGGGGGTCTTGGAATGTATCCCTATAGTTAAGGGTGGGGGAAGCTACTGTACATATATGCTATCACTCTGGCAGGCTGGAATAGAAAATGTTAAAAAGTAATATTTGAGTCCATTGCCATAAGTTCATCAATCTCATTGTCACCTTTTGGTTCCAGTTGATGTTTGCAGAATTCGGTAGCATTCTGTCTAATTGAGGATGGTATCCATCTGCCATGAGTATAAAATGACCAAAGTTGTCAAATTCAAAAACAACCAACAATGGAGCACATGGTCTAGCAATTGCAACTCTATTTGTGGGGACAATAGGAGCAAACATTTTAATTGGGGTTTGTTCTAGAAAACCCAGGTCATCTAGTTGTTTTTATAGTGGTTTCTAAGTTGCTGTAGCTTTCCAGAGATTTCCTTGAATGTCAGGAAACATCTTGCAAAAGGGAGTGGATTTCTACATTTGAGTTGCATTTCAGATCGAATTTGTGGGCTCTCAGAGTCTAGCCCCTAAGCTACATTGTTCCACGCACAGCTCTTTTCGATGTTTCACTCCAGTTGCTTCTCACATCCACCCAAGACCGTAAGTGCAGAGACCAGTGGACTCAGACCTTGGGAGTCCAGGGAGAAGTGAAAGCAGTGTTTCATTAGCATGCAATGTGTTTGTGGTTTCCCTTTCTTGTTTATTTGTATTAATATAAAACCAGTGTTTTAAATTATTTACCATCAAGCAAATCGCCACTCTGTTGAGCCTCTGGTTTCTGGTAGGCATCCCCTCCTTTTGGTCCTGCCATGCATCCTTCGGGGATTGTGAGGAAATAGATTGGGGAAATAAACTGCCAAGCTTGCACAATGAGTGAGTGTTGTATACATACGGGTATAGGATGCTTGTTTCCTGGGAGTGTACCTACGCGTGTGGCCCTGAGTATCATTATGAACTGAAGAGCACAGGGAGGGAAATGGCACTTCATGTGTAGTTGGAGTTTCAGATAAATAATATCAAACATCACAACCATCCAGGGAATCCAGTATCATGAAGTTAATTTAATGGATGAAGAAATGGAAGCTAAAAGAAATAAAATAACTTTTTCAAAGTCCTTTAGGAAGAAGTTTATGTCTTTTTAAAGTGACATAATGTGTAGAACTAGAAAGTAGGTTATTGTAGTATCTTTTGAGGCATGATCTTGGCCCCTTTTAGATCATACATAGGATTCTTACCACACCCCACATGTGTACTATGAGTATGCCTGGGATAGCTGCCTACATGGTGACAGATGAAGGCAGCTGTATAATTCTTTCTTTCTCAAGAGTATAAAAAGGGGGGACATAAAAGGGATACCTTAATGAGATATATCTCATGTCCACTTTCGGGGAAAAATATGTCAACTTAATTTTTTTTACATGAGCTATAAAACAAGTGTCAGAATTTCTTTCTCTATATTATATTTATCAAAGTTCTCAAATACTCTCTTAGAAATACTCGTGTAGTATTACCACACTACCAGACGTAGAGTAGGAACACAGAGAGTATGGAAGAACATTTCTTTTTGGTGGAGCTAACACCTAGGAATCCTAGACAAGTCTAAGGAGAAAATAAGGAAAATCATTTGTGTGTGTGGGTGTATGTTTTCTAAGGTGAAGGCAAAACTATGGAGTCTTTGGTGTGTGTCTAGGATTTTTTTTCTTGCTCTCACTAATTTATTCTCCCTCTCTTTTTAAAAAAATATATTTTTATTGATTTCAGAGAGGCAGGGAGAGGGAGAGAGAGATAGAAACAATAATGATGAGAGAGAATAATTGATTGACTGCCTCTTGCATGTCCCTATGGAGGAGTGGGCCTGCAACCTGGGCATGTGTCCTTGACCAAAATCAAACCATGACCTCCTGGTTGATAGGTCAACACTCACTCTCTTTTTATTGAAGTATAATTGATGTGTTTAGGACTTTTGGTAAGGTTTTCAGTAAGCATCAAATTGACTTTTTAAAAATCTATCTGTCTATCTATCCATCTATCTACCTATCTATCTATCTACTTATCTATCATCTTCAGATGTTATTATTAGGTTACTTAAAGAGTAACCAGGGTACTACTGAGGCTTATTTTTACATAAGAGTTTCAGAAAATAGTCTCTGAAATAAAATACCCAATACATAAATCATCCATTATGGTCTTTAAATTGGTAATCACTAAAGAGTGTGACAAGTGCTTTTTTCAAGTATGCACAATTAGAAGTTATGAAGTAAAGAGGGAGGAGTTGAGGAAGATGTTCCAGAGAGAGTAGAAATGTGAGCTGAGTTTTGAAGGTGAACAGTCATTCATCAGCAAGGGTGTTGGGGGATGGAAGGAAGAAACAATTCACAGGGACTATGAAAAACACTAATAGTCATAACTTTTTGTTTTGAAGTTTAGCTACAAAATGCAATAGTCCCATTTGAAACAAAGTCTCTTTAATTGTGTCAGTTTTTAAGGCAGACATATTTAATTTTCTTACCTCATCTTTTTTTGGGGGTGGCTGTGCCCCTCTAAATGCATATTGTTCTAATGGCACAGCAGTGTATTCACCCCACTATGAACCTGAACCCCTGGCTACAGCTGACTGCTTGGGGGAATGGCCACTGTCTACAGAGAGATAAGAACACACTTGCTGTTGTCATTGACATCTGGATACTCATTTAGCATTAAGATGATACTTCCTTTTAGTCATATGGGATAAACCATGGTTACTTGTCAAAAGATGATAGGACACTGTGTTGGTTGTTGAGTTTGTGGAGTGAAGCACGATGTTTTAACGAAATAAAATGTGTCTATTTTGAGTCGAAAGTTGAAGCTTAAAGATTCTCAGACTGATTCTCTCTTTAAAAAAAAACACGTACATTTTTAATAATTTTTAGAGAGAAAGGGAGATGGATAGAGAGATAGAAACATTGATGGGAGAGAAACATCGATTGGCTGTTCCTGCATGCACTCTACTGTGTATTGGGCTGGAAACCCTGGTACGTGCCCTGACCAGGAATTGAGCTGGTGACAGGCAGACATTATCTTGATGAGTGAGGTGTACAACTGGAAATTCTCTGGTGGCTGGAGATATCCTACCCAGTAAGGAAGAGGGATGAAGAAGCTGCTCAGAGAGAAAGGGAGACACAGAGATGGGGAGTGGGGGAAGAGATTGCTAGTCTCTGACTCCAAATGCATCCTTGCCCTTAGGTGCTCTTGAAACTCTCTGATAGCATTAAAGTAGTTTCTACTCATTTCAAACTACTTATAGTAATAGTGGGTATCATCTCAAAATGAAAGCATTTTAAAAATATATTTTTAATTGATTTTTTTACAGAGAGGAAGGGAGAAGGATAGGGAGTTAGAAACATCGATGAGAGAGAAACATCTATCAGCTGCCTCCTGCACACTCCCTACTGGGGATGTGCCTGCAACCAAGGTACATGCCCTTGACTGGAATTGAACCTGGGACCCTTCAGTCCGCAGGCCGACGCTCTATCCACTAAGCCAAACCAGTTAGGGCTGAAAGCATTTTACATGCACACATTTTTATGAATTCATCGCAAAAGGTCATATATACACTTAAACAATAGTACAATAAAAACCATAGTCTAATAGTTTACTCACCTCTGCAAAAATCATCAGAGGTTATTAATTTTTCCAAGAATTAACTTCTTTATTTGGTTTGGGGCATAGTTTTTTTGCTCACAGTACACTCTTACATTCTCACCAAGATTTTAGGAGATAAAATGAAAATTTGTTAGTTGTTTTCAGGCTAAAACATATGGTGATCCATCTCTGCAGACCTAAGACTTATGAGGAGTTCATTCGGGGATGTGCACACAGTAAATAATCCTCATTGACACCCAGGTGTGGGATGCAGACAAAACTTCTGCTTCGCTACTTAAGGGACCTGCAAATTCATCTGTTTGGGGGCCACCTTTACGTCTGTATCAACGTTGATGAAGTGCACCTCAGAGTGCACCAAACAAGCACAAACACTTGGCACAGAAAGCACTAGGTTCGATGAGCCACTTGAACTCCCTGAAAGGAAATGTCATTTCATTAGGAGGCTTCTTGGCTGCTAATCAAGGGCTTTTCATCTCCTCAAGCACATTGATCTGCTACCCACTTCCTTTCACTGTCAAGCAAAACATTTGGGGAAGCACTTTCTGGAAGCACACTCCCAGGGTCTGTTTGTCTTCATAAGTATAAACCCTGGAGCATCATCAGGAATGAAAGAGTAATAAGCACCAAGACTCTGCACCTGATGACACGTTGGTCTTCTCCCCAAATCCTTCCCAGGTCTCACTTCCCACCAAAGGGCTCCTCCACCGCCACAATCCCACCTGTGACGTCCCGTCCGCTGTGGTTACTTACATCTAGGGTACTAGTTGAGCACTCAGCTGCCCTTTCCTTTAAGTACTTGAGGTGACCTTGGATTGGTTGTCAAAGGTAAGGCACTGCTGTGGTTGTTGGGTTTGTGGAACGAATCATTGTGTTTCAATGAGAAAAGGAATGTGCCTTTGTGAGTCTCAGAGCCTGGCACCCAATAAATGGAAATTGACTATAAATCTACATTGTAGATTACAACACTCCATTTCCCCCCAAAGTTAGCGGTTTATGACTAATTTAACATCCCAATAAATAAATACTAAGATACAAATCAGTGCATTTCTTACATTTCCTCTGTTACTCTTTTAGGCCAAAGTCCAATTTAAATCCTGCATCTTACCTAGGATGTCCCTGGGCTAGAGTAAGAAACTGTGTCACGATGTGGAGAGGTCATGGGCTTCAGGCTCAGGCTGGAACCTAGTCCAGTCTCCCACTCAGCTCTGTGGCCAGCTCAAGTTATTCAACTCATTGAGTTTAACTTCCTTATAGGTTCAATCCCAGTAATATCATCTGATTGTGATTCAAAATTGTGCCAAATAATAAATAGGATTATGAACGAATATGCCAAAGTCACCGTTGGGCCCATAGAAGATACACAGTAAAAGTTACTTCCTCCTTTATTCCCCTCCCTTCTCTTTTAATATCACCCCACTCTCTGATCAATAGCCAAACCTCTTGAGTTTTATAAATCTATAGGTTTTTTCACTGGTGTCAAAGCCCCTCTTTTTTTCTAGCATCGTGAGTTAAAATTCTTTCTTTACTACTGGTTTTTGTATTTCCCATTCTCACCATGTCTTCCTTTTGGTGGCAGAAATGAAAATGCTGTGGTAAATAGAACCAGGCCCTTTGCAATTGTTGGGTGTTGCAGATTCCGTGGGACACATTGCCTTTCCACCAGGCCCATAAATTGCCTTTTTGCTGAGGTAGTCTTAAACACTGGTTTCTCTCAGGAAAGCCAGCATTTCACAGTGTGCCATTAAGGGAGTGATGCAGAAGAGATTTTAAAGAAACCCACATCGCCCACCAAGTAATAACATCAAAATCTACGTGTAAATAAAAAACTGAACACACTTTCATCTAAAGAATTAGCTGGCTTCAGGAACTTACTGTGTGCAATAACGTGAAAAATCCAAAAACTATGGTAAAAAAAATGAGAGTGTTTCACTTCCTTTCCTTGTGACTTTGTTCCTTACAAGAAAGCAAACAAGGCTAAGGACATCAAGAAGAGTTTAGATAGTTAGAAGTCTCTGATGATGCCTGGGAATGTCTATTTACTTATAAATTCCTATAAAACCTTTACAATTTTTCATTATTGGAATTAGTCCATTTACGCATACTAGGTTTTCATGAAGCCAAAGGGCTAGTGGAAAACAGAAGATGAGAAAAATGGCGGGAAACTGCACATCCAACAACATTCACCCACCTTGTCTTACTTCATTGTCTGCAAGGAGGTTTCTTCAGAGTCTTGAGAAAATACACCATTGGCCTTAATAGGACCTGACTTCAGTTAAAAAGACTGAAGAAATTAAACTCATTCTGCTAATGGACTATGGCTCTATTAGAATTCTTCAGAGCGGAAAATGAACACCTTGATTGGTCATTTTTCCCGTGGGAAAAAACTCCAAGATTTCAGCATGGCACCCTGAGTGTATGCTCTGCTTCCCGCCTGCCTCTCACTTCACACCTCTTAACCCACTGCCCACACCCCTACATGTCCCACAATGGTCTTCTCTCCCTGAGGCCAGGGACCATTTGTAAGTCACCCTTTTATTCTCAGGGCCTGGCGTGCGTGTTGTAGGCGACCAATAAAAGATGGCTGAGAAGTGAAAAGATATAATGGAGGAGATAAGGACTTGAGGCACCAAGGAGTGTGGATACTAAACAACACCTAAGGCGCTGGTGGCTATTATTTCTAATACCTTGCAAATAACCAACAGGCAGGTAAAGAAACAAAGCTATGAGTCATTTAGAGAGATGAATGATAGATACAAATGACACCGAGTCTTTATAATTTTAGTTGTTAAACCTCACTCCAGAATATTTTTCCATTGACTTTTAGAAAGAGTGGAAGTGAGAGGGAGAGACAGAAACATGGATGTGAGACAAATCTATTGGTTGCCTCCCACAGGAGCCCCAACCAGGGATTGAGGTACATGCCCTTGACTGGAATTGAACCTGGGACCTTTCAGTCCACAGGCTGACGGTCTATCCACTGAGCCAAACTGACTAGGGCAAGTCTTTACAATTTTAACCACATGTTAAACATTTTTCCATAATTCATTAACTCTTTTTTAAAAAAATCTATTTAACTTTGGATGTTGCTTGAAGGTGATCCATAAATAAAAAAGTTCCTGGTGATTGTGTAAGCAGCTGTTGGTTCTGTGAAAATTTCCACTGGAGATGAAATGGAATTACACAAAAATGTACTGAGCAAATGAAGACAGAAGAGAGAGAGGAAGAAGACCCGCTCATTAATTTAGGAAATAGCTGTTGAGTCTCTCTAAATCACCCTACGAGGCACAGGGTAAACAAGACTGACCTGGTTCTTTATCTCAGGGAGCTTGCCTCCCAGCGCAGGGGGAGACAGACACATAAACAAACAAGCAGACAGATTAATAGTCAACAATTTCAGGTAATGAGGAGTGTCATGGAGATAATAAGGTCTGCCATGTGAAATGAGCCTAATTGGAGGATCGTTTGAAAAGGGCATGTATGCTGAGACCTCGGTGAATGGAAAAGCCAGGAGAACATCTGGGAGAAGAGTGTTCCTGGAAGATAGGATGTGTCTGGTCCCCGAGATCAGAGGGAAGTTCAGAGAACCTGAGAACCCCAGAGAAAATGGTGTGGGCAGGGCGAGAGTCAGAGGAAACTGGTGAGAAAGGGGCTGGAGAAATAGAGTGAAGGCAGCCCCTTAGAGGTGGTGGAGATGAACCTGGATTTTATTATTGCAGGATATTAATTAAATAAGTGTGGAGAGCAAAGGGCTGTGATTTGTACTTTATACAGAACACTGCCTGCTGTGTAGATTCTTGATACTAAGGGAGCAACTGAGAGCATGGTCCAGAGGAAGGGACGATGGAATGAGCAGGAGTTCCCCGAGGGCCCTCCTGTGGCTGAGGTCACTGCTTGCCTGGCTGTGTGGTCATTTGGGCATAGCCCTTGCCTCCCTGGTCTTTGTGCACTGAAGGTAGCAGTTCGTGTGATTCGTTTTAAAGCATTTGACAAACCCAAAGTCTCACACACATTATGCACAAAAGCATGGTTCTTGAGTGAATGGCGCATATTATAAGATCATTTCTGCACAAGGGTGAAGTTTAGGGGCTCGGCCTCTTCTTCTCTCTGTCTGTATTCCCAGCCCCCCTGGTGTTTCCCCTACACTGAGGGCAGTAAGGGTGTGTGTTTGCTTCTCATGGGCACCTACCCCTCTGGACAGGTGAGGAAGCCTGGACATAATTAGAATTGGGCAGCTGGCAAAATTTGTCTTCTAACCCCACCTACCTTTCAGAGGTAGGTCACTGAGAGGCAGGTCACTTGCTCAGTGGCCTAATGCCACCCTCTGTTTACCTTCTCTTCCCTGCCAGTACAGTGCCCCGCACGCCAGGCCAGTGGTGAGATGGGACAGGGAGGGAGTGATGGAAAGCTCTCAAATAGCTTAAAATATGTTTCCCTAGTGTGTTCAATGCTGATTAGACTAAATCCCCCCACATGGCATTTGCATGTTTACAATAGGAGAAGCATGGTATTCAAACATTTAAAAAGAGCCCTGGGCTGGATTAAGAACTATGGGATCTGCCTTTCACTAATGGGGATCATCTGAATGACAATAAATCTTTATCAAGTGCCTGTGTGTGCCAGGCTGTGTGCTGGGTACTGAGGAGATAAAAATAATAGGCAGTTGGTCTTATAAGGGTATTTTGATTCATCCAGGGAATCAGATAAGTGAATAGACAATTGCAGTATTGCACAAAGTCCGATCCTCATTTCATTATGGAATTTATCATAATTTGCAACCCACCATCCTAGCAACATGAACTCATAATCAACAGAACACATGTTAAATGTATCGCTTTTTTATCCATTTAGGTTTACGTTATATTACACATGAGTTTAGAAATATTAGTGCTATTGCATGCAATTATTACAATTATTCAGTTTTCAGGTTTCTTATCTTATCAGGTTCCTTAACTTCATTGATCATTAGGACTGAAACCCCATCGTGTGAGTGGTATTTTTGTGATTTCTAAGCAGAGGACGATCCCACAGGAAATGTGGTGGAGGTTTGCACATCGGTGGCAGATCTGTGTCATCTCCATAGAAAAAGATCAGCTTGTCACTTTTCACATTTTTAGTCAACTGTCAGATATTATGGTTTTGAATTAAATGTGACCTCTTCACTATAGGACTTTTATTTCCTTCCCACTTTAGTTCTATTTAGATGTGCAGCGACACTGGGTTCTTTATTTAAGTTTTCAGCTGGGAAATCAAGCATAAAAAGGAGACAAAGGTTCCTACCAGAACACAGATTATCATTTGCAAAGACTAAGCCACGCACTCCACGTGTTTTCTATCTTACTTATTTTGCTCCACGAGATAAGGCGAGGCATGCAGGGGCTAGCGCTTGCGTTATAGCTAATTTTAACCCCCATATCAATAAGCAGATGCCTTTTCAAGTTATAAAAAGTATGCCATGATTATCAACTGGAGAGAATGAGGTCATTGTTCCCATAACACTATAAAAAGCCAGGAGGGTGAACACATACCTCAGGAAAAAGAAAAAAATCTCATGTAACCAAGGAAATACCTGTGAGGCCAAGAACATATGAGGATTTGAAATCATCTACCCTTAGCTCTCACTAGGTTTGTTTAATCAAATGAAGTTCCAAGGACCTGGGAGGCAGGGGTGGACAGGGAATGATTGAGCGATTTACACAAAGAAGGCAACTTCATGGCAGCAGATAAACTATGGTGGAGAACGTGGTGGTATGTCATGAGAATGGGAGGTAAAGATTAATAGAAGCTGGCACGCAGCAGCAGAAGTTAGAGGGGTACTTTGGGATAAACCTTCGCCTTGCCCTGTCTGGCCCGAGTTCTTGCAACCTGCTTGTCTCCCAGCATGCATGCTTAGCTGAGACATTATCTTGGGCATCTTTCTGTTCTGTGCTTTCCTTTCTTTGCTGTGGCTGCCAAGGTAGAATAATTTAGAATTGCCTTTAACACGAAGAGAGAATAGTTCCCATAAGTTTAATTATCAACCTCCAACTCAGTTGACTGCCATGAGAGAGACCAGTAACAATAGCACACTGGCCTTTTGTTGCCCTGCCTGGGAGCCCGGGAGCCCGGGCGGGAGCAGCCCCACCTGAGTCCACCACGGCCACTCTTCTTCCCTGGCCCTTCTGCCCCCTGCCCCTGGCACTCCCAACTCCACCAAGGCCCGGAATTAGCCCAACTATGGAGATAATATGGCACTCTTCTCTGAGTGCCACGCACAAATCTGGGACCTAAAATAAGCAGATTAACTATTTCCTGTCTCCCCTGGGACTCATAAATCAACATAATTCAGAGGGACTTAGTGTATGTGTGTGTGTGTGTGTGTGTGTGTGTGTGTGTGTGTGTTTTCAGAGAGAGAGAGAGGTATTACATTCTGGGCTGGGACCATTGAAAATTGCACAGTACCACTTCCAAAAGCATCCTCACTGAAGGAAATCTTTACACAGGAAAATTTCAGTGTCCTCCTACCTTAACTTCTAGAAGTTTCCTACCACCTCAATCATTTCATATTTGTCTGCAGTCTTCCCTGGTATAACCTCTAGTTCTAGTCTCAAGGAACCACAGCACAACCCTATTTTAAATTCTGCCCCCAATTTTTACCAGATACCTCCTGCCAAGGTTCTCGCTCTTCTTAGGTAAACATGACTTGGTGTCTCTTGTGCACGGTGCTGGGTTTTTATTTTACCAAGGGGACAGGTTTGGCTCTGAAGGAGAAACTGGCTATCAGTGACATGATCCGACCAGGCTCTCTGCCATGTGTCATCTTGAACTCTCACCCAGGAAGTGCGGATCCTGACCTCTGCAAATTGCCAAGGGAAATTCCAGAAGGCTTAGAAAGCTTCAGAATTGCAGTCATATTTGAGAGGGTTCTGATGTTTTCTGATCCCCGCCCTGGTTTCTGTGGTTACCAGCCAGCTGGCATCATAAAATACTGTAACTGTTACCAGCGGGCGCTGGGGGAAGTTGGTGTTGGGTGAGTCCCAGTCTTGAGACTAAAGGGGCTAATGTTCCCAGCCCCGCAGTGAACAAAGCAAGTTCAGTGTTAACCAGGAAGCCGGGAAGGAGTGCTGGTTCCAAACCAAATTTCGTTTTCTTTCTAATTCAGTTAATCCAATTGTAAGCAACAACACTTTAAAATAAAATAAAATAAAATAAAATAAAATAAAATAAAATAAAATAGTCTGAGTTCAACAGAACTGCCCTTCTTGGATGCAAACAATTATGTACTCGCACTACCTACTGCATTCAATGAACATTCGAGTTTGTAAGGGCCATGAACTTGATTCAAGGGCATCATTTTTTTTCTTCCTGTTTCTTGTCCCATCATACATAGTGAAGGTAATAACAGATTCATTTAGCTTGTTTGATAGAAATTGAGACTGCTCTGTTTTAATGCATTAAGTTCCAATTATTTTTTAAAATTAATTTCTAGGTGAGGCAGAGCCAGTTTTTTCCCCTCATCTTCTCTTCTTTCTCCATTTCAAAATTCTTAATTGTAATCAGTATGACAAATTATGTTTCACAGCAAATATATTTTTTTTTTCATCTTGAGAGTTGGCTAGCAACCTCAATAAATCATACAGATTACTCCCATGGCTACTATTCCCTGAGTTTCCAACTTTGACAAATGCACTTTTATTAATCAGAATTGTCTATTTCAGCTGGTTGTTTCAGTGTCAGAATTCCAGAATGAAGGCAGGACCCTGGGTTCTGAGAACATAATCACTGGCAGTGCTTGGATGAGGAGAGGTCGCATTCAGGGGCAGTGCCGGGGGTACTAAAACACTGAAGTTATTTTAAAGGTCAAAATGGTACTTCCTATTAGCCAAGAGGTATGTAATTGTTGTTAAGTAATCCAGACTCTGAGTGATGTCAAGATGATCCCTAGTTACCTGATAAGACACAGGCAGCAGTAGAGCTAAAAAGTGCCGGGTTGGAGGGGATTTGTGAGATTTGTATTTGCAGATCTTTCACTTCCTCTAGAAACAGTATTGTAGGGTGAGAATCTCAGTCCCAGAAGTCAGGTCGGAGGGCTGGTCACATGTCTCTGTTTAAGACAACTTGATGTCAACATTGGCCTGGCATGAATGGAAGGAAACATGAGTCAATACTGGAGCTTGTTCCTTAAGCCGCATACTTGCCATGCAAAGGTCCTGGTGTCTTTCTAGGCCCAGAAGCACTGAGGCGAGGCTCCAGTGTTGGGTACAAATGCCATCCATTCGTTATCTAGTTTCTCTATTACTTTCAGGTCTGAGGACTCTACTGCTTGCTACCACACACAGCTCTGGAGGTCCCTGGTGAAGGGGCATCGATGCCTCAAGGAGGCACCCTCTCTAGGGCCTCTCATAGCCAACTCTCTATGAGGTCCCACCAAGTCCCCAGGCTACTCACAAGACGAATACCACCCTCTCCATTTCATTGGTTATGAAATCTCACCCTGTGGGAGGCTTTCGAAGGCCAACTCCTTCTTCCTTTCCTCCCTTTAAGACAGTTTATTTAAGCCCCTATAAAAGACAGGAAATGCCACTACATTTTACCAGGAAGTCAGAGGACTGGAGTAGAGTAGAAATATAAACCCTCTACTTTCTGCAGAGCAAAACCCTCAAATCTCAGGAATTCATGTTGGGGTGAGATGCATGAAGGGAGAGAAAAGAGAGCACAAAGACACACTGCTATCTCAATAAATCACCCACCACTACTGGAGGTGTGGATTGTTGGCTATGTGCCATCTTTTTTGTACCATCACCTGTTGTAATACTTTGTTTTAATTCCCAACCCCTTACTATAAAGCCTGCTAAGTGGAAGATAGGAAAGCTCAAGGTCTGTGGCAAAATTCACTGGCAGGGTGATTGTCTTGTCACCAGGAGGATGCCACACTGTGTCGGGTAACTACCAGAAAATATTGCTTCAGAACCAGTGCAGAAATTCTGAACCAGGACAGAAAAATCCCTGGTCTTGGGCAGTGACTGGGCAGTTTGTCAGATATAAATCTGATGTTCATTCAAGATAGGACAGAATGTTCGGCTATAAGAACAAAATACTAAAGGCAAACAAAGTCTTCTGCGATAAAAATCCAGAGGAGAAACAATGCTGATTTCTGGAGCGTGAGGCAAACACACAATCACAGCAAAGCTCTGAATGCTCAGACTGTTGGGAAAGAACCAGCCTTCCGTGGTGAACAAGTGAAGACAAATGGGCAAATAGCTGGGGAAGGATGGGCACCTGTCACAGAGCCATAAGACATGTAAGGTGGTTTCCCATGATTACCAGCAGATGCTAAGACCAGAGATTACATAAATAATTGATAGAAAATTGTTTTTCTAGTCTTTCTCTGATTTACTGAGGAACGGCATGTGGACACTCTTTTATTTAGGGTATTCATTCAATTGATAAGAGAAACCCACATAAGTGCAGCTTAAACAAACGAAGGGCTTATTTTTTTCTACCCCATATGGTGGGTAAATCCAGACTTATATGAAGGACCCTCTGTATTCTCACTGTTATAGATCCTTCTATCTTGTGCCTTGTCATCCTTAGCATCTGGCCTTATATTTGGCTCCTACGGGATGGCCACTGCAACCTTGGCGGTCACATTCCCTGTCCAGTCAAGAGGAGGGAGAAAGCAGGAAGTCAATAAGGCACAGACCAATGTTTCTTGAATCCCACGCAGTGACTTATGCTCCTGGTTCATTGACCCTACTGGCTGCAATAGATGCTGAGAAATGTAGTTTTTACTTGTGCGTGTTGTCGCTTCAAATGAGCTGCAGTTCTCTTGGTAAGAAAAGAGATTGGCTGTTGGGTAGACAATTTGGAGTGTCACCAGGCAATGAGTAAAGTCTCAGGAACAGATCTTTGAACTTGGAAATGGGGCCTCATTTCTGCTTTTGACTCTGCACATTTAGCCAAGTTCCCAAGTGCAAAATGAAGATTCTCTTTCTACTTCTGGGAGAATGGGTTTCTTTGAAGTATCATTTAAATGTGTCAGTTACTTTATTAACACTTTCTTCAAATAACAGGTAGCCATAAAACATACACCCCTCTGTCCCTCCCTTTATGTTTATAAGCCTCAGGGGAATAAAAAGTTGAAAAATCTCACAGAGAGGATAAGATTTCAGTAAACTGTATTATACATTAGAAATAAAATAATTGTAACAACCAACCACCACAATAATTTACAGAGTTGACCAAAACAACACATTTTCAAACTCGTTGGGCTATTGTATGCCCTAAACATCTGCCTTTAAGTAAGGAAAATATAATTATTATTATATAATGTCCATAATTTGAGAACGAATGCAGACAGACATCAATGAGAAGTTAGGTTCCTGGCTTAGGGGAACTGAAAGACACAAGCTGTCTTCAAGAGATGAAAGATACCCACAGAATAGCGCATCACTGCCTGCCTTCCCCCTCTTCCCGCCTTTGCTCCTCTGGAAAGCCCTTCGCTCTCTGCTTCCTGCTTCTCTTCTGTTCATGACCCACTACGGGATTCTTGGGTTTTTATCCCAACTTGCTGGAAATAATTGGAAGCCACAATCGCTCCTTTAGTGCTATGTTTCATATTGTTTGTCTCTGATTCCATTTGAACTTTGATTCTAATGAGACCAAACGGTTGGCAGTATCAGAAAACCCTGCCCAGCAAGTTTCCAAGGTCAGGATTGCTAGACAGATGTTGCACTGACAACTCAAGGAGAGCATGTGGGGGTTCCAGCTTTGCTTACTCAGGTGCCTTTCAAAGGTGTTGGAATCAGGACTGTTGCCAGATGAATCCACTTTGGTGAGGTGTTGCTATTGGTTGGAAGGAGCACACTGTCGCCCTTTTTGTAAAACCTATGTTACTCATGGATTTGTTTTTCTAAATCATTCCACGAACCTTAAGGAAAGAAGGTGACTTCATTCATTTAAACTTTCCAAGCAACTCTTCTGTCCCCATCACTGTGTTAGGGTTTGAGAAAATGAGGTTAAGTGACATTGGTCATTCTCTTGCTTTAGCGTCTTCCTTTTTTTCTTCTTTTTTTAAATATGTTTTATTGATTTTTTTTTTTTTTTACAGAGAAGAAGGGAGAGGGACAGGTAGTCAGAAACATCGATGAGAGAGAAACATTGATCAGCTGCCTCCTGCATACCCCCTACTGGGGATGTGCCCACAACCAAGGTACATACCCTTGACCGGAATCGAACCTGGAACCTTTCAGTCCACAGGCTGACACTCTATCCACTGAGCCAAACTGGTCAGGGCTTTAGCTTCTTTTCCATATGCACATTGATGATTACTAGACCCTCACATACGTTTCAGGGACTCACAGGAAGTAATTTCCCAAATGAAAGTTAATGCAGCAAATCCAAACCACAGTAAGATAGCACCCTATGCCTGTCATAAAAAAGAACAGATAACAAGTATTTGGGAGGATGTGGAGAAAAAGGAACCCTAGTGCACTGTTGATGAGAATGTAAATTGGTGAAGCTACTGTGGAAAGCAGTAAGGAGGTGCCTCAAAAAGTTAAAAATAGAACCACTATTTGGTCCAGCAATCCCATCTATAGGTAAATTTCCAAAGGAAATGAAAACATATTCATTGCAGCATTATTCACAATGGCCAAGAAGTAGAAACAACCTGAGTATCTGACAGTGGATGAATGGATAAAAAAGACATATATGTTAATACTAGAGGCCCGGTGCACAAAATTTGTGCAAGAGTAGGCCTTCCTTCCCCCAGGTGCCAGCACTGGCTTCCCTCACAGCCCCAGCTTCATCAGGAAGGTCGTCCAGAAGGACATCTGGTCTAATTAGCATATTATGCTTTTATTATTATAGTTTCTTCTTGATGAGGAAGAAGGACATCCTACTGTTTGCATCAACATGAATGGACCTTGAGGGCATTATGCTAAGTGAGACAAGCCAGACAAAGACAAATACTGTCTGATCTCATTTATATGTGGAATCACAAAAAGCCCAACTTGTAGAAACAGAGGGTAGAGTTGCCGTCACCAGGGGCTGGGAGTTGGAGGAAAAGGGGAGATTAGTCAAAGAATACAAATTTGCAGTTATAAGATGGATAAGTTTTGGGGTCTAATGTATAGCAATAATACTGTCCTTTATCATTGAAAGTTGCTGAAATAAAAGATCTTATCTGTTTCCACCACAAAGAAGAAATGGTGGTTATGCGATGTAGTGGAGGTGTTAGCTAAAGCTAAGATGGTCATTATTTTGTAGTATATACAGTAAGGGTATCAGGTTAGCAAGTTCTACAGATTAAACCTACACAAGGTTACGTGTCAATTATATCTCAATAAAGCTTAAAAATATGAAAGTTAATGCAATTATCAAAAAGCAATTACTATGTATCTTTTGCATCAATGGAACTATAATAGCATGTACCCCTATACCCAAACCAATGTTTCCACACAGTCTTTCAATGGGATAGTGCCAGGCACTTCCCAAACATAATCACACTTTCTTATACCTTAGCAAAATGTGAGCCTCATGAGACTCTTTTTCAGCACAGTCAGTTCTGGGAATAAGGAGTGCTTGTGACTGACAATAAACGACACTGAGACCAAACTGTTGGCAGTATCAGAATGAAACAATCCATCCTACAATACAAGGGTCCTGCAGTACAGCACAAACAGAATAGCGCAAATTTTACAAATTAGAACAACACGAGGATTTAAGTAACTATTCAAGTGTTGTGAGGAATGTCCAGTTCCTACAGAAACATAGCTTCCCCTTCACTTGTTTAAAAGGCCTGACAAAGCAACCAAGCCCTGATAAGCTGTAAATACTGGAGGCTAACCCTGGTACGCAGAAGGAATAGAATGTAACTGTGGACACTGGAAATGCTCAGATTCCTGAGAGCTGCATGCATGGCTTCCTCCTGCATGGGGCTCTGCATCTTCTTCCTTTCATGGCTTTTGTTGCTGCGAGAAGCGGTGGTTATGACAGTGACTGTGGTGGGTGTATACTCGGGGACTCCGTGGGCCCCTGCTTTTCCCACCTACAGGCTGTCTTGGTGTTAATGGCTACAGTCTCTGTGCAGGTTCTGGGGGTTCAGAGATTTTCTCACTTGAGGAGCTCTGGTTTGGAATTATGCCTGTCCTCTGACACACAGCCCCCACATTGTGCCAGAGTTCTGGGTCAACAAATAGCAGCTTTCCCTGGCTAATGACAGTCCCTGGTTTATGTGCAGAGGTGACCTCTCTCTCCTGGGGTGCTCATATGGGTTTTCCTTTAGGAAATATTAGAAGTAGCATAGATTTATGTTGAAACTTTCTATCTAAAAAGTACATTAGTAATAGGCTTTATATCGAGTTGGTATCTTTTCTCGTTCTCATATTCGGATGCTACTCTTTCACAGAATTTCTGTCTTGATTTATTTCAGGGATAAATACAAGGGAAAGAAGAGAAATCCAATGGTTCCTTCTATAGGCAGCGGTTATCCAAGAGGTGTAAACTACAGTAACTGCAGTTAATTTTGGAGGCTGGTGCATGGTTTATAGCATGGGAGATGGAATCTGGGCTCTGTGGGTTATCAACAGCGCCACTCTGGGCAAATTGCATAAATAGCCTTGGCCCCTGTTTTCCTTCACCAGTTCATGCAGGATAATAATATGCCCTTTGTAGAGCTGTGAGGATTTTATAAGATTTACATAAAAACGAGTGTACTTGGATCGCACTAAATATCATAAATGACCCATGATGATGCCAATGAAGAACAGTGATGGTGAATAAAAATATGCCACCAGCTTTCAAGGGAAATATTTTCATTCTGTTGTCAATTATTTAGTTGCTCAGAAAAAAATACAACAATAAATTATTCATCTTTTACTTAGCTTTGTGAAGACAGAGCCTAAACTGAATATTACTTATGGATTAACTTCAGAAAGAGCAGGAGAAGAGGGTGGGAGGAGCAGAGAGAGTGGAGAGAGAGGAAGAGAAGGGAAGGGGAGAGGGAGGAGAAAGGAGCTTCTGTGCTTTTTCTTTTGCTCTTCCATCTTATTCCACAGAAGTGGGTACCACAGGCTTCTCTCTGGAAGGGGGAGCTCTCTCCACCTCATAATCTCTTCCTTCCAGGGCGACAGTGGCTGGTGAGACTGATCACACCTTCATATTCATGGGTTATCTGTAGGGAGTCACTGTGGTAAGAATTACTGGTCTGTTTACTGATGAATTGATGGTAGGTAAGCTTAACACATCTGTTTTATTCATCAGTGTGTGTTAGCGCTTAGCGTGATGTCTGGCATATAGAGGACTCAATAAATACTTTCTAAAAGGATGAATAGTTACATAAATGCTCTTATAAAATTAATTCTGTGCAAAAGAGGTGTTTTTCCCAAATAGTTCAGAGAAGGACTTGCAGAGTGGTCCAACTTCTCTTCCCCTCTTGTAGTAGCTATCATTTACAGTTGTTTGACTTTATTTTTAAGCTGCCCTTTATCTGAAGACTGAATCCCAGTACCGTGTGACTGTCTTTCACCTTCTAAGAGCTTATGGAGCTGGGGATGGAGAAATATGTTCTTATGACACCTGCTTCTGTTTTTTCTTCTCCTGAGTGGCAGCTGTCAAAAAACTTGCCTTGCCTCTTGAATTTCCAGCATGAATCTAGCCAGATAAGAAATTCTTAATACTATAAGGCAACTAAACTTGAAATTTTAAAAGCCTTGACCCAGGAAAGGGTGTTGTGGTCATAATTCAGAAATCTAGGGGAGTGAGTATCTGTTTCTGCCAGATGCTGACCAGCAGGATGGGATGGGTGGTCACATAGCAGTGATTGCAATGTCTGCCTTTGTATAAAAAAGTCAATAATTTAGAGAAAGCCTGGAGGTTGATGCACTTCTATGCTCATAATTTATCCTTAATATTGTTCAAAATTATGGTTTTAAAAATCCTTTGTTCCCTAAATAAGGTATAAGAAATAATTTTAAAAACCAAATTATGCTATTTTCTTAAGAGCTATTAATATCCAGACATAAAAACATGACCTACATAAAAATATAACTTTATTCTAAGTAGTTGAACTAATATAAATCAAGTAATATAATTTTTCTTCATTTAAATTAAAGATATAGAAATTTCTACCTTCATGTAAATGTTTGCTGGTTTATACCAAGAATTAATTTTAATACTTAATAATGTGCTAATTTACCAGAAATGGAAGACTATCCTGGAACCCTTTATCCTGCAACTTCCCTTCTTATATTTTATCCTGAAAAGTAGTGTTGGACTTGTGCAGAGATTTATCTGCAATGATGTTCATGATATTGTTGTCTATGAAGATGAAAGAAAAAAATGAAATGATTTGAAACAATAGGACTGATTGAATGAACTACAGCTTATTTGGCACACGATGATGCCAGGAAAATAATGCTGTTGAGGAATATTTAATAATATAGTTCCAATTTTGTGAAAAAATACATATATAAATACAAAAAGAAAAGATTAAAAAATATTCCCCAAACTATATGCCTTAGTTCTGGGTTGAGTATTAGATTTACAGAAACTCTGCTCATTAGAATGTAAGTTTTGCTCCCCCCTCCCCTGGGGCAGGAATTTGGGTGTTTTTTCCCCCTGGAACAGGGCCCAATACAGAGTGAGGGTTCAACAAATTCAGGTTGGATGACTTTCTAGTCTCATTTTTACATACTTAGGATTTTAACATTTCTATTGCTTGTTGAAATTAAAAACCTCATATTTAAGGGCCTGCTTAAGTTATTAATATTAAGTAACAACTTCAGGGCCTAGGCATTCTCTAATGCTATCTCCCCTCACATATTCAACTCCCTAGTGCTATTTTATTAGTTTTTTTAAATGAAAGAGCTAAATATAAATAAACCCTGCTGTAGCTTTGAGCATCTCAATGATTGTTTTCCCTTACTGTTGGCATTAACCTCCCATTAGGTGCCCTTGGCTGTAATTATGTGAATGACCTCGGTGCCAGCACAGGGACAAGGCTGTTTATTTAATTCCAACATGAAATCGCTGTTATCACATTTCCCCCTACCTTGTTTTTCTGCATGTTATGTGCAAACATTCTTTTTTTAAAAAACAATCCAGAATGCCTTTATTTTTCTTACTGAATACCTGGTTGAATGGAACCAGATTTCATCCTGAAAGTGTAGGGGGGATTCAAAGCCAGTCTGAGGGAGTCAGTCATTTGGAGATATCTGAAAATTCTCATCCCAGGAGGTATACGTGAGCCACTTGTTTTACAATCTACCCAACTCTGAAGTCAAAGCTTTCCTAGTTAAAGCAAAACAAAGACGACCCCATAAGAACAACAACAACACAACTAAAACTTCTCTTGGAGTTGTGGAGGCATTTGGATTCCCCTTGAGGTCAACCCGTGTCACTCTATAACTGAGAATCTGCACATGAAGGACATGGGTTGATGCAGTTATTAGAGAGTAGCTTTTCTTTGTAATCCTCTCCTGAGGACATGCTTACAGAGAGGCAGAAAGAAGGGGGGGAGAGAGAGAGAGAGAGAGAGAGAGAGAGAGAGAGAGAGAGAGAGAGAGAAATATGAGAGAGAGAGAGAAATATGAGAGAGAAACATTGATGGTTTCCTCCCACACTCGTCCCAGCAGGGAATGGAACCTGAAACCCAGGCATGTGTCCTGACTGGGAATCAAACTGGCAACTTTTGGGGCCGAGGATGGCACTGAACTATCTGAGCCACTCCCTCTGGGTGGGAGGGCCTTTTCTTTTTTCCATGTTTAGTTAAAAAATTATACACATGTGGGTCTCTGTTAACCTTTCAAAAATACAGATACAAAAAGAATACATATATACATATGAAAGCCACCTCTTAGCCCTAATCTTCAACTCCTCTTTCCAGAGGTAAATCCTATGAGCAGCATGCCTGCACCTTCCAGGAATTTCTCAGGTTCATAATTTTTATCTTTACCTTTTTCTTCTTCTTCCTCTTCTTAAAGGGTATTCTTTAATACTGGTTTCATATAATACTGGTTTGGTGGTGATGAACTCCTTTAGATTTTTCTTATCTGTGAAGCTCTTTATCTTACCTTCAATTCTAAATGATAGCTTTGCTGGGTAGAGTAATCTTGGTTGTAGGTTCTTACTATTCATCACTTTGAATATTTCTTGCCACTCCCTTCTGGCTTGCATGGTTTCTGTTGAAAAATCAGCTGACAGTCATATGGATACTCCCTTGTAGGTAACTAACTGTTTTTCTCTTGCTGCTTTTAATATTCCCTCTTTGTCTTTTGCTCTTGGCATTTTAATTATGATGTGTCTTGGTGTGGTCCTCTTTGTATTCCTTTTGTTTGGGGTTCTCTGAACTTCCTAGACTTGTAAGTCTACTTCTTTCCCCAGGTAGTAATAAATCTGATTTTAAAAACTAAATTAACTTGCTTATAGTTCCTACATATGGAAATTGTTCCCATTTATCTTTTCTATCTGGATGTCCTTCTAGAGAGATAAATGTTAATATTTATAAATTAGCATTAATGGTAGTTACATATCAGGGCGATGGGACTTGGATGGCATTTTGCATTCTCCTTTATATATTTCTGTATTGCTTGATGTTTAAAATGAACTCATACTATTTTTTAGTATGTGCTATTTTTTAGTAAATCAAAAGTTACTATCTTTTGTTAAAAGCTCAAAAATAAAGGCCCAAAACAAGGGAAATGATTCATAAGATCAGGAAAAAGGAGCACAGAGTGGGCACTCAGGGTCCAGTAGGGATAAGATAATTTGATTTCACTGGGGAGTTAAGCCAGCCTTCTTCTTGGTGTCAGTCCATGAGCTGAGCAGGTAGATGGTAGGAGACATATCTGGATAACGGTTTCCTCAGGAAAGGACCCACTTCCCACATGATCTCTCAATTTCTTTAGTTCCAAATACAGACTTGACTCAAAGAGGCTTCTAACAATGTAGTCTTTTAGGAAGTCACTGTGTTCCTGGAATGCTCATATAATAAAGAAGTTCCTTAGGTAGTTTTCTTAGTGTATTAACACAATTCTTTCTCAGTCCTTGGGAGAAATAGTTACATATTTAATACAACAATCCTATATAATAAAACCCTAGTATGCAAATCGACCGAGCGGTGTAACAACTGGCCACTATAATGCACACTGACCACCAGGGGGAAGATACTCAACACAAAGCTGTCCCCTGGTAGAGAGGCTCCCACAGGGGGAGTGCCACTCAGCCAGAAGCTGGACTCATGGCTGGCAAGCACAGCGATGGTGACAGGCGCCTCTCCCTCCTCTGCTGCAAGCAAGCAGTAAGGAGCGAGGGGTCCCAGACTGTGAGAGCCCTGGACTGCAAGAGGAATGTCCGACTGCCAACTTAGGCCTGATCCCTGGGTGGACATCCCCCAAGGGGTCCTGGACTGAGAGGGTGCAGGCCGGACTGAGGGACACCACCCCCCAGTGCACAAATTTTCTGCACCGGGCCTCTAGTATTAGTAGTAAAGTTCTAGCCATGCAGCTGCTTTCCCTACAGAAGAAGTCAGGCAACTCTACTGGTAGTACTAACTACATTGACAGATCAACCTACCCTTTGTTCTTAATGTGAGCATTAACGGTGACAATGGTAGCAAAAGGAAGAAGGAAAAAACCCTCACACATTCAAGCAAAGTTGCTAGAAAAAGGAGAAGGTGATGTTTGGCAAAACAGAACTTACAAGTGATCAGAACCAGTTCCCAGGCTTCTTCTAGAAAGCTGTTAAGGTTTAAGCTGGGCTGTAGTTCGGGTTTGCTAGGGAGGGGCACCGTGCTGTCATGTTAACTGTATAACCTGAGAATGAGGTAGACATTCCCTCCTGCCCCACGAAGGTAAGACATGGCCCCAGGGCACCTGCTGCTGAATAAAGAAGCATTTCAGAGAGAGTTGAGACCAGAGTGAAGGGGCAGTGGTGTACAGGGCCACCCACTAAGGCCACCCACCATAGCTCAGGGGCCACATCTTCACCCAGACCACTTCCGTGCTCATAGACCCGTCAACTTGGTGGGATAGGACCACTGTCAATTATAGCTCAACAGTAACATTTCATGGTTCACTTCGAGATCTCCTTAGGTCTACCATCTATATTGCCATGCATAAACTGAAATGAAAAAGAACCAACCCATTATTTTTATAATTTCTTTTATGCTCTTCAAAATGTTTTAAAAGAATAAAGTATATACTAACATAGAAATGGACTTAAATCCTTGACTCTGATTAAGATTGCTGTAGAAATACCATTGGCATCTCTATAGAGAGAAAAAAAGCGAGTCTGCTAAATGCCAAGTCGTGCTTCACACACACCCACTCCACTTTCCATCATGTGCTTTGGGGATATCTTTTTCGAGAAAAAGAATTTGGTCTTATTCGTATAAGTTTCTATAAAGTCAATGATGTGTGACTTTAAAACTCTCTATTGTAACATAGAAGTACAACATCCTCCACTTGTTGTTCCCGTTTAAAAGTTCTGAGAAAATCCATGCCATTTAGCCATGTCTGCTCTTACAAGTGACTGTGGCAAACCACATGTCGAGTTGGTAAATACAAGTAATTACAAACAAATACAATATGTAACAAGTAGACACAGCAAGTCCATGGGCAAAGATGGAAAATTATGAATTTACTGTGAAAGCATTGAGGCCAATTATTCCAGGACTCTGTCCAAGGCATTTAAAGTCCCTGCTAGACACTCTTCTGTAAAGAAAACGTGAGGCAGCATCAGAAAAGCCTGTGGTATTTTTGGCTGTGGAGAGACTCATGCTATTACTGGGAAGTGATCTGCTTCTGCTCCGCCATCCACTGCCCAGGCCAAATCTGGGACACGGCATTCAGCGTGGAGAAGGACATCACGAAAAGGGATTTAGAACATCACTAACAACAAAAGCAAACAGCGCGATGAGAGGACGGGGACTTAGGAGGCTTAAAGGCTGATTGGAAAGATCTGGGTCATTTAGCCTGGAGCCCACTGTGTGGCAAGAAGGGATTTCAAGCACTTGATGAGCTGGGCTTTGAAAGAGAGTTGCATATTGTTCAGTGAGTCCCCAATGGTCTAACTTAGACCAAATGATTGGAAACAACAGAAAAATAGATTTCAGCTCAGTCAGAGGAAGAACCATCCAGCTTGTCTGGAGATAGAAGGGGCTGCTTGAGAGGTGAGCGCCAGCTTTTGCGGGCGCACAGGAGTTGCATTAGCAAAGCCTGGACAGCCATCCATTGTGTGGGAAGCAGAAGGAGGCATTCTAGGAAGGAGAGATGGAGCCCATGAAACAAAGCATGGTTGTTGAGTGAGCATGTGGACGTACTCACCTACATATACACTCATGGGTCAAGGGACGAAGAAAAAATACATTTCCCTCTGTTAGTGGGACAGGGTAGAAGAGAAGGTGCTCTGTGTATGGAGGAAGTCTTTGAGCAAACAGAATTACACACTTCCCTCTCTACACAGTTCTGAGACTGTTATAAAGAGTTGGCTGTTTCAAGGGTTGAAAACTGTTTAATTAAGAACCACAACCTGGCTTCAGAAAGGGGAAATCACAGCTGGAGGGCTGTCCCAGACTGAGGCCTGCATTATTGAAGAGCTGGCCACCGTAAGTTCATGCCATGCGGTGAGCAGGTTTGTGGACCAGAGACTTTGTAGTTCCTGCAAATATTTTTCTTGCAAGTGACTTGAAATGCACTATTTTTGATATTTTAGCAAAACAAGCTTCTGTAACCTAAGTACAACAGGTTATTCTCACACAGAGTCCCCTAACCTGGTGAGATGTTGGCATCATTTCATTTCATATTTTCTGGAGGGTTACTGAGAAGATGTGGCCACTGACCTTCTTAATAACAAATAATCCAATTATACATTTGTGTTTTTGTATCTCAAAATTTATATCCTTACAGGTTATTAGGTAGAAAGAGGTGTTTTTTATTTTATTTTTGGTCTTACTGAGTGATCATGGCTGAGTCACACAGTAACATACATGTACACATTGAATTGTTATACATGTTTGTTACAATTCTGATAGGCACAAACTGTAAGAAACCTGCCATTCCAAATTCTCTCCTCTGGCATCCAAAATATTGCTTGTCCTAATTTGTTTATTTTGAACTCTTGCTGCATTTATCATGTCCTGTAAAGTATTTGTTCTGGGCTGGTAACGGTTCCCAGAGATATCCACCTACCAATTCCCAGAATTAATTAACCGTGAATGTTACTTTATTTGGAAAAAGGGTCTTTGCAGATATGATTATTCTGGATTATCTGGGAGGGTCCTGAATGCAATCAGATGTATCTTTATAAAAGAGAGAGGCAGAGGGAGATTAGAAATAGATGCACAGGGGAGAAAATGACATGAAGATGAAGGCAAAGATTGGAATGTTGCAGCCACAAGCCAAGGAATGCTCACAGCCACCAGAGGCTGGAAGAGGCAATGAATGGATTTCTCCCTACAGCCATCCAGAGGGAGTGTGGCCCTGCTGATACTTTGATTTCAGACTCCCCGCCTCCAAAACTGGGAGAATGAATTGCTGTTGCTTTAAGTCATCTCATTTATGGTAATTTGTTACAGCATCAACAGGAAACTAATACAGTGTTCTCCCTTCTGGATTATGTTTCACTGCTTTTTTTCCTGACTCCTTAGGACTGTTCACACATGTTCTGGAACTCCCTTCCCCATTAGTCACAGAGAACTAGAGTCCTGATGATGCTTCGAGACTCCTCTTCACACAACCTGGCCCGAGCAGCCTCCTGTCTCCCTTCCTATCAGCGTAACAGGGAGTCACATGGCTCTGCCACAGTGTCCTGCTCTCTACCATCCTACTTAGCTTCTTTTTTAAAGATCACTTCCAATGCCTCACCATTCACTCATTAGAAATCATTTCAAACCCAGTCTCTGTATTTACCATCTGCTGTTCTTTCAAATTTCCTGGTGATTTTATGAAGTCTACTTCCTGCTCCTGGGGCATCACCTTGCTTAGCCCAAACCTAGCACTCAGCTTCACTGTGGGCTGTGTCTTGGACATCCTAGCTGGTCTCTTTGATTCAACGTATGTAAAACCAAAAATATCATCCCCTGAACTCCAGTTTGTCTTTCAATGTCCTTCTCAGCTGTAACCTAGGTGCTAAGAGTTCATCTTTGATTTTCCCTTCCATTCCACTGTACCCAATCAGTGGCATTATCCTCCTCCTCCCCCTCTGCCAATTTCACTCCCTTAACATCAATATAATTGATTATTACTGCTACTCCAACAGACATAAAGAGGCTCTTGTTACTTACTTCTCCCCTGGGCTATTACATTACCCGCCAATATATATTCTATCTCCTGCTTTTTTTCATTCTGCCTGTTCTTAGAGAACTCTAACAGATTAATTTTTAACAATGTATTTATTAACATATCATTTCCTTGTACAAAAGCCTCTAATGACTGTCCATTTTCTATTGAATTAATTATATTCAATTCAATTTACTTCAACTGACATCAAAATACTCTTTGCAATACGAAAGTCATTACCATGGCTGAAATTTTGGGAGCTTTTCTGTGTTCCAGACACTGAAGCATTTCTCCTCTGCTCTCCACAATAACCCTAGGTGGCAGGGACTGTCATATTGTGGTTTTATAAATAAGGATCCTGAGGTTTAATCAGGACTAGAGCTGGTCCCTCTATCTCTACAACTTAATGAGATAGCCCACAAGGGAGGCTGTCTCCAAACCCCCTCCCCTCCCTTTCTGCGTCCCCCGCAAAGCCTCAGTCTTTCCTGCTTTCCTCTCCTCACTTCTCTCACCTCGGCCTCTTCCGCTCATCCATGTGCTCTGAGGCCTGCCACAGTACCAGCTCTAACCAGTCACTTATCTTCCCCTAATGCATGTGACCCCACCTCCTTCAAGCCCCCACTGTGCCCGGTGTCTCCTGTGAACCCTTTCTAGCAGTACAGCATATTCACTTCTTGTCCCACTACTGGCTGTGCATTCACTGAGTGTGGGTGTGCCTTCCTTCTCATTTTTGCACCTTCTTCAATATTTAGCACACTGGCCTGAACATAGCAGTGACTCAGTGTTGTTGAATTTCAATGCCTAGAGTTTCTATCCTGCCAGAAGATAGTCTGCTTAAGGCTCAGAACAAAACTATAATCAATTTGTGTATGCTTTATAGTATTAGACACTGTTATGTACACCACTGACATACAAGTAATGAATGAAGGAATGAATGAATAGAACAAAATAAAGAATTCACCTAAGCTCTCTGGGTTTGTTAAACTGTGAAATAAACGGATAAGGATAAATTGTCTCTAAAATTCCTTCCAGATCTAAATGTTAGGAGTTTAAGATTCTGTATATTCTAACATTTCTCTATTGCACGAGGAAACAAAATATGAGTGAACTTTTGTATCTCCTGGACTCTAATCTAAGGAAACATCATAACTATTTTTATATTTCATTTTATGTTAAATTTGATGCCAGGTAATTTTTTTACTCTTGTTTGTACTATAAATCCTTAAGCATCAAAGTAAATTGGAATGTTTCAAATGCTTAAGAAATTAATCTGAATTTACAGAAGAAAAAAGATTTTAAAGAAGATAATCAGCCATGAAAGAACTACGAAGTTGTTAACGTTTTAGAATTGTGTCATGTATCCTTAAGGTCAAAGGTTACACACAATCTAAAATATCCATTCAGGCAGCTTGAAACATTTCCTTTTTGCAATCACAAGCAATCAATGTCATTCCTCCTTGGAGCAGTGTCAGAATGCCAAAGGATTTGTTTTATAAACAAGGATTTTGATTGGATACCCATGTTCATGGAGCGTTATATGTAATAGCCAAAGAAGCAGTCCACGTGTCCATGAGTAAGTAAACAAAATGTGGTGCTCATATAATAGCATCTTATTCAGTTTTAAAAAGGAAGGAAACTCTGACACATGCTACCATATAGGTGACCTTTGAAGGCATTATTAAATAAACTAAATCTGTCTCAAAAAGACACATACTATAGAATCCAATTATTGGACGTGCTACAGTAGTCATAGAGGCAGACAATGCTGCGTGCCAGGCTGTGGAGAGAGGGAAGAATAAGGATTATTACTTAATGGGTACAGAGGTTCAACTTTGAAAGATGAAAAATTTCTGGAGATGGTGATGATGGTTGCACAACAATGTGAATGTACTTAATGCCATGTACCTGTACACTTAAAAATTTTGAAAATAGTAAATTTTGTGTTATTTCTACTTACACCATAAAGAAAAAAAGAACATTAAGGTAAAAGGACAACTGTAGTATCAAAAATACAAGAATGAGGAAAATATATAATACATTCTTCTCTGGTTCAGACACTCTAACCAGTTATTATTGAGATCTAACAAAGTAATTGGCCTTGAATTTGCTAAGGATGCTAGAGGTGGAGGAGCAAGATAGAGACACTCATGCATGCAGGTGAGGAAGGTCTATGCTTTGTCTGTTGTGTCAGGAGGAAGGAGCATGAAGAGATAGGCCCTGTTATACTTGGGAAATGGACTATACTCTTACAGACAGAATTGCATCCTCTCACGGCCCCAAATTCATATGTTGAAGCCCTAACCCCCACTGTGATAGGATTTGGAGAGGGCCCTTGGATGGTAATTAGGACTAAGTTAGGTCACGAAGGTGCGGCGATAAGATTCAGTAATTAGTGAATATGAGAAGAGGAAGGGTTCTCTCATCCCCACCTGCACACAGCAAGGAAAGACCATTCGAGGAAATAGCAACAAGGTGACCTTCCATAAGTCGGTCACCAAACCAGCCAGTACCTTGATCTTTAGAACTTCTAGCCTCAGAATTAAACAATGGGAATGTACTGTTTAAGCCGCACAGTCTACAGTATGTTGTTATGGCAGCTCTAACAAACTAATATGAGGTGTCCCCCCAAACTGTATACACATTTTGAATAACTATTCATTCCAATGGGTTAAAACTGAAAGAAAATAAACAGCTGAGCTATCAGCTGTTATGTGTGTGTACATTTTTGGGGCACCCTGAACATACACTAAAGAAACAAGTGTGGTAAGAAGGCTCGATACAGGATCCTGACATCTGCACTCTTGAGCCTGGAAGAAGTAGGTTGAAATATACCAGACAGAGTGCCCATGACCACGTCAAGGGTGAGCACCAGGGACTGATTGTGGTGCTGGGACACACCCACTGAAGAACTTCATCCTCTATGACACTGAGGAGTCTGGGTCCCCCAGTACCTCAGTCACGGACATGATGAAAGTCTGTGATAGACAAAATCATAGAAATATGCATATTTTTAAAGAGTAAGAATGGTATGGAAGTATATTAGGGGATAAAATATGAAAAAGCACAGAGCAAAGGGATGAAATGCAGAAGAAAATGTTGGCAGGAGGAGTTGGGGAAAAGTGGGAGTAGAACCTGTCAAATGCTTCTCGGCCTCCAGTGTACTTGTGTAACATTAAAATTAGATTTTGACTAATTTTCCAACATATCACTTGGCTTCAGAAGTAATAAATATAAAGAGAAAGTCATTTCTACTATTGGAAATCTTGAAAATTAAAAAAAGATTTGAACATTTCAGTGTATATTTCTAGTTCCACAGGCATTCTCTAGCTCCTCTTAGAATGGCCTTAAGAACATTTCTGTCCATCCCAATTAAACCACGTGTTACATTGAAGGCTGGCCCACGGGTATCACAAGCACACAGATGTCTTATCCACAAGCCACCAATTTCCCTCTTTAATTGTTTGCCTGTCAGAATCAATATCTCTCTGGGGTCTGCTCTTGGGGCCCAGCCAATCAGCTCCATTGTGCTGACACAGCTCAGTTTGTGCCCAATAAAGCTGCTACCTCAGCCTCCATTAAGGGAACAAAGCACATGATCATCCCAGACATCACGCCCCATTGCAAAAGCAAACATCACTGTGACTGGAAAATCATAGATGTCAGAGGGCCTGGAGGCCGTCTCATCCCAGCCCAGCATTTTCCTGCAGAAGAGACAGGAGGGGAGCGAACACACAGTGAGCTTGTGACAGAGCCTGGACAGCACCCCCCTCCCCTAACTTCTGATTGTCAGGCTGGTTCCATTTGTGCACTACCTAGTACTGCCACAGCATTAGTGTTTAAATGGTCCCTCCATCCAATCACCTTGCACATTTGCTTTTAATTGTAGATTTGGTAAACTATGATTTACTGGTTGAGTACTTCCAAGAACCCAAGACATGGAAAAGAAAGAAGAATAGGTTAGGGCAACAGGCTCACTGGGAACCAAAATCATGACCCTGAACCAAGCTCTTAAGAGTGATTGGGGGAGTTGTCAAACTACAGCTGGAAGGCTCGGGAGGGTTGCGGGGGGGAGTTAAGAGACAACTGAAGGACTTGTATGCGTGCATATAAGCATAATCAATGGACACAAGACACTGGGGGGTAGGGGAGGAGGGGAAGGTCAAGGGGAAAAAATGGAGACTTATCTAACACTCTTTGTAATGCTTTAAGCAATAAAACAAAATAAAAACAAGAGTTAAGGGGGGAGAATGATATCACTGAAGCAAAGGCAACCAACCACATCAAGGTCAATGTACAGTGCACATTGCTTTGGTAGCACAGAAACCTCTGAGCTCAATGCCTGTGATTGAGCAATTCCCTGCTATAGAAATACCTACTCTATTGAAAAATTCTAATATAGGATCTGAAAAGGCCAGGCACACACTTTCTCTGGCCCTATAATCTAGCTCAGCCTATGCTCCAGCCTCAGGCTTTCAACAGGGAAGAAATAGCCCAAAGAGGTGAGTCTCTGGGGACAAGTGCAGCTGTGGCATGAACAGTCATTCTCCAGGCTGCAGTGACCATGGGCCCAGGGGTGGCATCTGTGGTAGTAGCACCATGCCAGTCAGCAACCCTAGCAATCTGCTCCCAGTGTCCAGGTTTCACTGTCCATGGCCCCAGACAGTATGTTGAGTGTGATTGATCAGACAAGGCAAAAGGACTGGGGTTCTTCTCTAAGACCTTAGCCTGAACAATAAGAAAGTAGAACAACAGTGATTTCAGTACGCTGCAATGTTAATAATTATTTTAAAGAAATAAAATTACAGTTTTCCTTGCAAAAATATTATTGAAAAAGTTTGATCCCAAATTTGTAGTGCAAACCTTCACTTGGATTATAATTCATGAGAGAAAATAGGACTGATTAAAACAATACATTAGAGCCCTAGCTGGATGGAGCATTGATTGGCCTGTGAATCAAAGGGTCCCAGGTTCGATTCCGGTGAAGGGCATATGTCCAGGGTTGCAGACTTGATCCCCAGTAGGGGGTGTGCAGGAGGCAGCCAATCAATGATTCTCTCTCTCATCATTGATGTTTCTATCTCTTCCTCTCTGAAATCAATAAAAATAGATTTTCAAAAAGAGAATATATTAGAATGATAGGGTTTGAAATGCCAATGAATGGACATGGCCATAATTATGTATCTCTAAAGAAGGATAAAATGATTACTGAAAGAAAAAAAAAAGCTTAAGATTTGGCAGTGATTTTTTTTAAATGGAGTTGGGTAAAATACATACTCCAGTGGATTCCCTAGAAAATTTAATAAATTTGTTATGGGAAATGGATGGAAAAAATACATTCCAATGGGTCCATACATAAGGAAATAAAGAAAATGGAGAATTTCATGCATTTGCTGAATGGTTCTGAATTTGAGACAGACGCTGAGGAAAGGTTTATACATATTAGCTGCTATTAGTGTATTCTGCAAGTGCGAGAATTAATGGGTTGTTGGGTTAAAGAGAAAAATAGTTAATGGTGACTGTGTTAACACTCCCCCCACAAAGTAAATATTATATTTTGAAGTAACTTTAGAAGCAAGAAGAGGCTGTTGTGGGAGTTGACCTCAGTGGGGCTGGAAACGTAGGTCAGGGAACAGGAAATGCCAGTGGTGTTTGTTTTCATTTAATCATGGGCACAATATTAAAGGTTAATTTTGAAAGCAATGGGCAAGTTCTAAGGATGGCGGAAAAGCAGAGCTTTGCACTTCTCAAATAATTACAAGAATGAGGAGAACTCTAAAAAGGGAAGGATATCAAGGAAATAGAAATATTGAGAACAATTATTTTTAGCTTAATTAGATCCTTAATATACTGATAAGGTAAAACTTCAAACAATGGAATTTTCCTGAGCTAGCTTCTTTCAGAAACACAAGCACAATGTAACTTGGGGAACAATATTTTATACCAGATGGACCAAGCTTACACATTATAAGTAATTTTCTTTGAACAGCTAATTGGTTTTGATACATGGGAATTCCTTCATTCTAATTTCAATTTACTGCTTTTTATAAACACAGAACTATTGTGTGGTATAGATAAAATGATAAGGGGTATTGGGTGACCCCCCAGTGGGTGTCCTTTTCTGAGGCACATGTGTCTGCAGTGTGTACCCACTAACCAAGAGCTATATCTTCTGTGAATGCTGCAGTCAGAGGGGTCTCATTTGAAAGATGACTTCACTGGGAAGTAATACCAGCGTGTTGATGAATTTCACTCAACAGTTCCCAGCTACTCCAAACATACCTGTCCTCCATTACAAATACTGCATACATATGGGGGGAAATAATCACATATCAGTGATTAGTATAGATTGCTGAACCATTAGAAAAGCTGTAGTCATCTATAGCAACTATAAATATTGAATATTGAGAAGACAATGCCCCATAGCCTAGTACATGTAGCCATGAATAAGTCATGGAATATCTAGGGATAAGGGTCTGAGTCATGATATGAGAGAATTAGAAAAGCTAATGGACTTTGCAGTTCCATAGCAGAGGTTAACATTCTGCCTATACATAATGACTATAATACTATGACTTTTTGACGTAAATAAACTTTGTATAATGACATCCTATTTCTGCTTGAAGATAACAAATATGATAGGGCACAATTCTGATAATAATTTTATTCATGTGATATTCAAAGTCATAGCCTAAGCCATTGTAAGTTTTAAGGTTTATATTCTAAATAGATCATTCTAGCAACTGATCAGAGGGGAAATGAAAAGGGGGTAATTAAAAAAGAAAATATTTCAATAGTCTATGTCAAAATAAGAAAGGCCTGAACCAGTACCATGTTTGTAAGGAAGGAAAGGGAATATTATTTAATTCAGTAGATCAATCTATCACAATTAATTATTCATTTGATGATGGGAGACTGAGTGAGAAAAAATGAAAACATCAAGAATAATTCTTGTGTGTTTCAGAGACTATTGCTTGGGATTAGTAGATAGGTGGCAAAATAAATATAAAACAAAGATTATAGACCTGGTCAGATGGTTCAGTTGGTTGGAGCATGGTCCCATACACCAAAAGGTTGTGGGCACTTACCTATGTTGTGCATTCAGTCCTTGGTTAGCGTATGTTTGGGAGGCAACCGAAGGATGTTTCTCTCTCATATCAATGTTTTTTGGGGTTTTTTCCCCTTTCTCTTCCCCTTTCACTAAAATAAATAAAATATATCCTTGGTTGAGGATTAAAAAGAGAGTATATAAACACTACACCAATGTGTATGTTAGCCCTGTTGCTTGATCTTTATCTCTGGAGGGGAAAAAATCAAAGATGTACTTGCAATAAAATGGGAGAGGTGTGGAAAAGGTGTCCATTTGGCATGGGATACCCATATCTTCAGGAAAAGCAAAGAGAACATTATTTGGATGTCATAAGTGTCACTATAGAGGTCAAGACATTGTGTGCTTTAATTAAGGTGCATTGACCATAAATCTAAATAATGGCACTGCTAGTGCACTCCACACAATGTTTTGCTTGGTGTGATCCAATCTCATCTCCTGCCTAGGGGTGTTCAGTGGAGCCACATGAAAAGTATGTTTTGGTTCAACGAGGGATTCTTTTTCACTCATATTTAAAGCAGGAAGATGCTTTTACAGCTCAAGGAACGTAAAATTCTCAGTGCACAGAGAGGATGCTAATCTCCGTGGCAGCCTGCTCTGGACCACAGGAGATGGGCATCATCAGATCCGTCTGCTACAGAGTGCTTGCATTCGAAAGATGGCATTGCACACCAATCCCAGATTCATACCCGACGGCCCAGAGGTAGGAAGCAGCCAGTCAGGTCTAGATAAGATCATTAGGACATACTAAAGATGATCCAAGTGGACTAGGCCAGAAACTATTCCTTAGTCACATGGTTAAGGGTTCTCAGTGGTTCTTGGGTAAGAATTGGCTGTTGTCTTCAGGACTCACTTTATCTTCTAGCCCATTCACCATATTTTAAGAGTACTCTTAAGTATTGTGTGTATTACATACACAATGCTTTTCTGTTTTTCATTTAAGTGTGGATTCAGTCATTCCAGATAACCCTTCTTTATTTTGTGAAGCACTGAGTTCAGAAACCACATAGAAACCAACAAACCAACACTCCCAGGAATTCCCAGAAGTAAGAGTGTGTAGCAGAGTCAAGGGTTTGACATTTAGAGTTGGAAAAATGAGGTAAAATTTTCTCTTCACCAAATTCATTCTGAATAAGTAGATTTGTGCTTGAGTGAGCTAAATGTTATATTAGAATCCTACAAGTATGGCACCCAAACACACCCCAACCAAGGGTATTTATAGCCATATGAATTAACTTATTCATTCCATAAGCATTCATCCATGGACACTATAGAAGATTTATTAGGAAGCAATGAAGCTAAAAATAAGGCAACTAGTTAGGCCTCTATTCTAGAGGAAGATAAGTGGGGAACTGATCTAAGGTAGAGAGAGTGGTTTAGTAGGGAAGAAACAGATGCAAGAGAAACTTAGACTCAGTCAACAGTTCATAAGTAAAAAAAAAAAAAAGTATAGTACATAAGACAAATCAAATACCACACACAACAGTAAGAGATTAAATTAGACACATCCTAACTTGTGATCAATAACAGAATTGCCCATTACATAGTGAGAGCCAAACAGAGAACCATCCAGCCTCTAGGTCAACAATAGGAATTTCTTTGGCCAAGTACTAATCCTGTTCTCACATCAAAGAGAATTCAACTTGCATTTATGTGGAGGTCAAAGGAGTCAGCTCTGTAAGTCTCACCTGAAATCCACCCCGGGCATGAAATTATTCAGACTTCTACGCTATGGCGATGGTTATCTGCAAAATGACAGAAATCTCATTTCTTAATAATTTTGAAAGAATTTAAGACAAAACTAGGAGCAGATGATGATGAATGGTAACAATAATAGTAATAAAAATGTTCAAATGCAGCAAAGACAGTGATAACAGGATAAATGTGTATAATATACACAATGCTTTTCTATTTGCAAAATGTATGATTAATTATGTTGGAAGGCAGAAGCTGTGATACTCTGTATGTAAACGTGTGTGTGTGTGTGTGTGTGTGTGTGTGTGTGTTGAGAATGAGAGAAAAAAAGAAGAAAGAAACATAACATTTCAGACCAAGAATCTGATTCAGTCAATAAAAGCAAGGCCTGAGTTTAATACAGAGCCAAGGGTAGCCAGTGAAAACAGTTCAATTGGTCTCATCCACCCTTTGTCGATGGCTTCTTTTTTGTGTGTCTGACCTCACTTGGTGCAAATCTGCCATTTGCAAGCTCAGCTGAATGAGACAAGATAGAAAATTATCTTGTGTTTATTAATTTTATTAAAGAGCTAGTAGCCCAGTGCATGAAATTCATGCACAGGGGGTGGGGGAGGTGTCCCTCAGCCCAGCCTACACCATCTCCAACCTGGGACCCCTCGGGGATGTCCAACTACTGGTTTAGGCCCAAACCTTGTGAGTCTTGCAATCTGGGACTTCTGGCTCCTAACTGTTCACCTGCCTGCCTGCCTGATCATGCCTAACCACTCTGCATACCAGCCTGGTCACCCCCAATTGCCCCCCTGCCAGTCTTCTCACCCGCAACTGCCTCCCCGCCAGCCTGATCACTCCCAACTGCCTTTCCCTCCTGGCCTGATCACCCCTAACCACCTCTGCCTCAGCCCTGCCATCATGGTTTTGTCCAGGTCTCCCAGTCTAATTAGCATATTACTCTTTTATTAGTATAGATTAGTCTTGGAATTCCTTTGGTCAGTCTAAAATACGATGTCATATCCATCTTTTCAGAATACAAATATTGTGCAAAATATGTTTTCAAAATTAGATTTTCCCTTTGCCTTTATCCAACAAATTGAAAAGGTAAATTTACAATAAAATAACTTATGGCAGAAATGTTTTAAAAATTTGAAGGCCTAGTTAAAGGTTATTACATATTCATACTAACCACTCACATTCTTATGTCTATACAATTGTTTTTAATGATGTTTCCAACAATGATTATAGATCTTTGGTTAGTGTGCAAACATAAATTTATATTTACTAACTTATTCTTTCTAAAGCAAATATCAAAATAACTAGTAGGGTGTTAAACAATGAATTACAAACTCCCTCGCATGGGAGATAAATGTGTATTTATTGGACAATTCTTGCGAGGCAAGCATTGAAACAAACAAGGTTCCCAGGTTAAAGTTTAATTGGACAGAAAATTAATGTAACCATGTTATTTGAAACCTAAATTTTGTGTTGAAAAGAGCCTTCACAGCATGCATTCTGCTTAATTTAACTTTTAAATCCTATTTAAAAATATGAAATAATCCCTTAGTAAAAGTGTAGGTATCATGAGGAAAGATCTATTGTAAAAAGGGCTGTTAACATCGCTTATCTATCAGAATTGTTATGGAAGTACTTTGTCCTCTTCTCTGTAAATTGCATCAGAAAATAGTATTTTTAAAACATGTTATACATACTTCAATGCATTCTTCAAAATCTGGGTTAAAAATGTTTTTTGAGATATTGCTGCTGATGAAAATAGTGTTTTGAAGTAACATGGCTTTTTCAAAGTTCAATTTTTGAGCGTCACTTTGAATACTTCAAGACAAAAAGACAAATTATTTTTAAATAGTTTACATATTTTCTAGTATATTAGGGTCAATAGTGTTGATTATAATATTAGTGAGTATAATCCCTAAAATAGTTATTAAAGACAATTATTATAAAAGACCATCTTTGGAAAGAAATGACAACTTGGCAGTACCCAAGTCTATGAAACAAGGCAACCAAGTTGACATTTTAATGCCAAGGAAATTTTAAATTAAAATATCCTTCTTAAAAGGTCACTTACTTTCTAAACCTTTTGATAGGTTTCTTCTAGGGAAGACTGCCATCAATGAGTGCTCTGGAGGAAGGACAGGGAGAAAAGTTGCCGTGGAAATTCTGAGGCTTCTCTTGTAAGGAAGAAGTCAGAGGTAGGGATTGTTTAAGATGTATGTTGTCATGCATGTTCAATCCGCATTGTTTTCTGTATTTTGCTAAAGCTGCTATCACTTTTCCTAAGTTATTGATTTTGTAAAAATCTTTGGTCCACCTCTGTTGAGAGCAAATGGCTGAGCTCTTTTGGGCTTTATTTATAACTAGGGGTCCGGTGCACAAAAATTTGTGCACTCGGGGTGGAGGGAGTCCCTCAG
>PVJC01006326.1:0-55354 GCA_004026665.1 Murina feae | reverse complement strand
CCTAAGCCTTTGTATCCTTATCTGTCAAAAGGGGTTAATAATAGTAAACGACCTCAGGGAGCTGCTATGAAGATTAAATTAGTTTATGCATATCAGCCACCCTCTGCACATGCCTGTCACCTAATAAACACTCAATGACTAACGGCTGGGCAGTTGTCAGCTTATCAGCCCTTTCCATTTCAGTGAAATGAGTTTATCAAAGATTTTCCTGGAAGCTTGTGGGGGACAGCGCATGATGTCTCTGGTTAGGGAAATGAATGCTGAAAAGGGCAACTGGAGAATCAGGAAAGATCAAATTTATGGGGCTGGGAGTGGAGAGTGGAAGCAGAGGCAGAGGCAAATTTATGCAAATATTGCATTGAAGGTTCCACAATCATTCATGCTCACTGAAAAGCTAAAACCTAAAGAACAAACCAAGTACCGCCCTTCTAAAACATTCCTAATTCACACTGGCTGGAAAAATTATGTTCTGCTTCACCAGTCTTTCTGTGTCTCTCTAGCCACCTCAATAAAATGAGAATCACAAAATCGGTATTTTCTTATTCATAGAGATGCACTTAGAATCAAGTGGAATAAAAGCCTTAAGGAGACTTTGAACTCTAGAAAGATAATGTGCTACATAAATCCAAGAAGGTTTTATGCTTGCTAGCCAAGCTAATATGCTAGCCAAGCTAATATTTCCTCAAGTAGCAAATTGAAGTTTTAGCCAGAGAGTGTGTACAGTGGCCACACCATGCTGGTGGCAGGGCTGTGCATGAGGGCTGCACATGGGCATACCCGGGTGTGGGAGAAACAGCAGGGGCAGTTGCCCTGGGTCTAGCGAGGCCCTTTCCTTTCTCCCAAGTGTCCCTGGAGACTGTCTTCCCACCCAGAGCCCAACTCTCTGCTGGGACTTCCGCCCCTCTCCCAGTTCCCTAGGAGCCCAGCCCAAAGAGACCCAGTCAGAACCCTTGGACACACACTGTCATGCCACAGGGACAGTGCCGTCATTTTGTGGTTCTGCATCACCAGAGAGGCCATGGTTTTTATTAGATGTTTCTAATAGTTTCCCATCGCTGAGGTTTCCAGCAGAGCAAACCACTCCCCGAGGCTGCTGATGGAGTTTTTGCCTTCTCCTCCCTAAAAGACCAACTTTGAGTTCAAGTCCAGAAGAGAGAAGTCCTTCCAGCTTTCCCCATTAAAGAAGAGCCCCCGGGGGCAGGGCCTGAACGTCGCTGCTTAGTGTCTGAAAAGCAGTGGGTACTTATTCAGTGCTGTGGAGTGAAGGTACAGCGTATGAGGCCCATGACCGCCTGCCTGGCTTCAGGCTACATTTTGGGATTCATTTTCCAGCACTTACTCCATTCTCCCCCCTGCCAGCACATCGGGCTTCTTACTGTTCCCCAAACTGCTCTTTCATGACCCCTGTAAACATTAGAAGCAGGAAGGTGGCAGAAGGACTATGGGTTTTGGAGTCTCCCCCCAAATGGGTTCAAATCCTAGTTCTGATTCTTTCTGCATGAGGCTTGGGACAGGCCACTGAACCCTCTAAGTATCATCTCCTTGTTTTGTGAAGTTAGGGGCAAATAAGACCTCTCCTGCAGGGATGAGTAAATTAGGCATTTACCGGACAGTGCCTGGATCTTGGTAAGGGTCATGAGTGTGAATTCTCTGTGGATGGCTTTCCCTCACTTCTCTGTGCAGCTCCCCACCGCCTCGCCGCAAAGCCTTCCTCGATTCCCAAGGGCACAGCGCAGCTGGCCATTCTCTGCTCCCACCGCACCTCCAGGACAGAACTCACCCCACGGCGTTCCAATGATCTATTTGCACATCTGTCTCATCCACTCATCCGTCAACTCGCAAACTTCTTGAAGGTGAGGTCCACAACCTAATCAGCCTTGCCCTGCCGGCACCTGGCACAGAGCCTGGCACAGAGCTGACAGCCCAAGACTGTTTGTTGAGTGAGTGAACTAATGAATAAATAAGTGCTTGGTAGCCACCTCAGTCTGAGTCAGGCAAGAGATAGGAGAGATCCTGCCACTGCTGGGGGTGAGTGAACCAGACTCCATTACAGGGGAGTGCCTTCTGCTGAGGAGGCAGGAGAACTCATCTCTCAGCCACGCAGGCAAAAAGCATGATGAACCATGGCATCAGTCATCATCGTCTTTAAAAAGACCGCAAGCCCTTATGGCATAATAGCTCAGTTTCTCCTCATGAGATTCATTTACCTATTTTTCTTGTTCAACTGAGAGGCATTGTGTAGGGTTCTTTGTGTAATTTGTGATTTCTCCTGCCTAAATGGCTGACTATAAGCCTCTTTCATGCTAAGCTTTCAGGACACAAGGGGAGTCAGGCTCACTGAAACACTGGAAGCTGGTAGCAGTAGAGTAAGGAATTAAGGTTGGGTTTGGGGCTCATTTCTTTCTTTAAAAAAATATTTTTATTGCTTTTTACAGGGAGAGAGAGAAAGAAACATCCATGTAAAACGTCCATTGGCTGTCTCCTGGGCATATGCCCTGCCTGGGAATTGAACCCACAACCCCTTGGTACACAGGGCAATGCCCAACTGAGCCACACTGGCCAGGGCATGGCTCATTTCTTTTAAAGTGGCAAAAGAACAGCAAATTCTTGAAGCATTGGCTGGGTAGCTCAGTTGGTAAGAGTATCATCCCAATATACCAAGGTTGTGGGTTCAATCCTCAGTCAGAGCACATACAAGAATCCACCAATGAATGCTTAATAAGTGGAACAACAAATCAATGTTTCTCTCTCTCACCTTTCCAACCCGCCCCCATTCTGAAAAAAAAAGAGTAAGAAATTCTATCAAATTCAGTGCTATTTATGTATATCTTAACACGATGCTAGATTTTATCCATTTCTTTTTCTATCTCAGTCATTTGAAATATTTATAGTTGAATTCACGTGTCTGACATCAAAGCCCAAGTTTTATAAAGATGTACATTTTTAAAAACCAAATACCCACTACCTGTTAAAATCTTCTCTACCGGCCCACACTGATGTCTCATTTTCCCTGAAGTCTAACCAACCAAATTAGCATTTGATTTTCTAATTGGTATACCATTTAGTTGAAGTGGAAAAGGGGCAAGTTTCCTGGACTCACTTTTTACATGTTACCATCCTCACCCCACACGCACGTTGTGCTTAGTGAGGCACTGCGGATAGAAAAGATGCTAACAATCACCCAGGGGCCGGTGGGCGGATGTGAAGGAGGAGACGAGCACTCAGTGCAGAGAGAGCACCGTCCTGCTTTCCTCCAGGCAGAACGTGGGTCATCCCCACACTCCTTCCACTACTACAGATGAAGCATGTTTTGTATTGGGTCTCCTGCTTGGCACTTTACATGCATCATCTCATTGAATCCTTACAATCTCACCATGATGTACAAAGACTTTAGTCAACTGCCCAAAACAGCCATATTGCCTCCTCTATATGTTAAAGGCCATATCTGTCTGTCTGTTCATTCACTCAGTCATTAATCCCCTGGCATATACCAAGCCTATGATTGGAATTATGCATTAAAAAAAATCAATCGACAGCCCTAATTGCCTGGCCTTCACACCTTTCCCTGAGCCTTCCCCCTTTTCCAGCTATTTATCATGATAGGCAAAGGCCTGGCATCATAGGCAGGACCTGGTTGATATTATCTAGTCAACTGGATAATAAGAATCAGCAGGCTGCCCTGACTGGTTTGGCTCAGTGGATAGAGCGTTGGCCTGTCGACTGAAGGGTCCCAGGTTCATGGTCAAGGGCATGTACCTTGTTTGCGGGCACATCCCCAGTAGGGGGTGTGCAGGAGGCAGCTGATCGATGTTCCTCTCTCATCGATGTTTCTAACTCTCTATCCCTCTCCCTTCCTCTCTGTAAAAAATCAATAAAATATATTTTTAAAAAAGATAAAAAGAATCATCAGGCTGGCCAGAGAGGCTGACCGATCCATTTTCCAGTATTCAGATATGTGACTTGAAAGTACTCTTAGATATTTATTTTGAATGTGAGAAGTGGGAGGGACTTTAGATCATTACAAATGGACTCGCTTTATAGATAAAACAATTAAGGCCCCCAAAAGTTAAGAGCTTTGCCCAAAGTCACACAGAACTGGGCCAGCTTGACTCCTGGCCAATGCTCTTTCTACCACCCCAGCCTGCCTCTGAGAGCCTTTGGCTTCTAACATGACTATCACGCTTCACACTTTCTACAGAGGAATTCAACCTGTGATAGAGAATCTGAAAACCAACACACATGAAAATGAAATACACCGCAAATGATCCTTCCCATGGCAAGTGAGAGGCAACATACGTCTCTTGCATCACAGACACATCGCAGAACCCCACGGTACGCTGAGACACAGCACAGCATGGGGGAAGCACAGGCTTTGTCACTTGATAGGCAAGGCTTCAATCTCACAGGGCCTCAACCTCTTCCACCTGACTTCCTCATTGCCGAGCGGGTTCAGCTACACCGTGATGCAGTAAAAGGGGAAAATGCATGGGAAGTTCTGTGTGCAATGTAGTCCCGTAACCAATGTTGGTTCCTTTCCTCTTTGCTTTGACAGAAAACACCACCAGAGGTCCTGGAAGCAATGGCAACTGCCTTCATTTCAAAGGAACTAGGTCTAAGGATGCAGCTGAGAATCAAAAGATGTGGTTGCGGTTGAGATGGTATCGACTATGAGAACGCCCATCACCACAGATGTGGTTGTGTGTGCATGGGGTGGGGGATGTGGTGCTGGGTGGTGCACAAACGCACATGGGCAATGATTTCCTGCTGGCCATGTGATACAAAGCCCAGGAAACACCACCTCTGGAGTGTGTCATTTTTAAACCATAAAAGACTAAAATTACATATATGTATATGATGGTGCCTCTTAAAAAAGGAAGATGGGGGAGGGGTGGGGAAGAGAGAAAAAGAATCCATCCTGATGTCTGCTTCACTGCTGGCTTGTGAAATGTCTCCAGCCGTTAGGGAAGCAAGCTGGGTAGAGATGCATGGTAGTAACTGGGCTGCGCACGTGTGGCCACAGGGAGGGGGGCAGCATGAAAGACAGTTGTGGTGGCAACAGTGATCTGGAACTGTCATCTTCCAACTGTACCCCAGAGAACCACAGCGGAGATTCCCTTGGGTTCAAGTCCATGTTCTACCATTAACAGTTGAGTGATTTGGGAATGGGACATTTCCCCTGTCTGGCACTCATTCTTCTCACCCATGAAATCAGGATGGGAAGTAACACGTAGACTAAATCTTCTGCAAAGTGTCTCCAATGAGCTTGGATGTGAATTATTCAAAGCACTGGCTATCTCGGGAATGGCAAGCAGATTTCAGTTTGAATGCCAAATCTCATCTACGACCATACGGAAAAGGATTCTAAGGCAGAGTCTGATTTTAATGAGGCCATTCATTAGTGATATCCTCATGGCTATAGGAAGCTTATACTCCAAAGTCTATAGAAGTTAGCATTGGAAAAACTGTCTCAATTTTAGAGGCAGTTTGAATTTCGAATGTTTTGCTTAAGCTAATATTATCTAATCTAATAAAAGAGTAATATGCTAATTGTGTCACTCTGCTACATCCCAAGCCATGCCTACCAGCCAATCAGAGTGACTATATGCAAATGAACCCAACCAAGATGGCGGCTGGCAGCCATAGAGCTAGAGCAAACAGGAGGCTTCACTGCCCCAGCAATGGAAGAAGCTGCCTGCCTAGGCTGGCTGTGGCCTCTGCTCAAGGTAACAAAGTATCAATTATAGAAGATAAATAAACCTCAGATACTGCTTCCAGCCACCCTTGCTGGAAGCTTGGGTGGCTGGAGGCTGTGGCCAGCCTGCAAACAGCCATCAGCCCCTCACCCAGGATGGCCCCACCCTCATGGGGTGAGGGTCCCTGCTGGGGGGCTTGGCTAGCCTGAAAATGGCCCTCAGCCCCTCACCCAGGCTGGCCAGGCACCCCAGTAGGGACCCCCACCCTGAAGGGGATGTGACCAGCCTGCAAACAGCCATCAGCCCCTCACCCAGGCTGGCCAGGCACCCCAGCAGGGATCCCCACACTGAAGGGAGTGTGGCCAGTCTAAAAATGGTCCTCAGCCCCTCACCCAGGCTGGCCAGGAACCCCAGTGGGACCCCCACCCTGATCTGGGACACTCTTCAGGGCAAACCAGCCGGCCCCCACCCATGCACCAGGCCTCTATCCTATATAATAAAAGGGTAATACGCAAATTGACCCTAACAGCAGAACCACTGGGAATGACTGGTCACTATGACACACACTGACCACCAGGTGGCAGACGCTCAATGCAGGAGCTGCCCCCTGGTGGTCAGTGCACTCCCACAGGGGGAGCTCTGCTCAGCCACAAGCCAGGCTGATGGCTGCCAGTACAGCAGTGGTGGTGGGAGCCTCTCCCGCCTCCTCAGCAGCGCTAAGGATGTCCGACTGCAGCTTAGGCCTGCTCCCTGCTGGCAAGTGGACATCCTCTGAGGGCTCCTGGGCTGCCAGAGGAATGTCTGACTGCCAGCTTAGGCCTGATCGCCCAGGGAGCGGGGGCCTAAGCCAGCAGGTGAACATCCCCGAGGGGTCCCAGACTGTGAGAGGGCACAGGCTGGGCTAAGGGACCCCCCCCCCCCGAATGCACAAATTTTTGTGCACCGGGCCTCTATAATTACATAATTTAATTTCTAAAGCCATATACCAATCAGAATGGCTGGGGCATTATAAAACCATGTGTAGGGAAACAAGGTTGAGATTTTAACTTTGCAATTGATAATCCATTACATATATAAAGGCCATTCATTACATGATAAATTCCTTGAGGACTGAAACCATGTTTCAATCATCCTAGAAGTATCTTCATATCATTGTGCAGAACAGTTCCCCATACTTAAGAGGTACTCAAATTTCACTGTATTAAATAATTGACAGTTTTTAGGAATAATTTCCTTCTAAGGAATCAGATAAGTAACCAGAGACTTCTGTCCTTTTTCAGAGGTAAGGGGGAGTGGTGAAAGGAAATTAAAACATATGCATCACCTATTATGAGCTAAGAAGATTAAGAATTATTTTACTTAATCCTGACTTTAGTCCTTTAACTTTGGCACTATCGTCATTCCCAGTCTCTGAGTTGAGGCCCAGAGAAGTTAAATAATTTGCCCAATAAACCATAGTTGATCAGTGGTGAGGATAGTCAGTTTTGACTCCAAAGTCCATGCAGGGAAGTTCTTTCCTGTGTCATGATGAAACCCTTACTGTTTTTCTGAAAGAATAGTAGCAATGAACAGTATGGGGTAGAGGGAATAGCACTGGACTAAAAACTTTTCTTATTATGGCTTTAGCACTGACTAGTTATGTGATCCTGGGCAAATCACTTCCCCTCTCTGGGCTTTACCTTCTTTATCTATAAAGTGACTGATATGGATCAAAATAATCTCCTTTCCAGAACTGTCAAGCTGTAACTCTGATGGAAGAATCAAAACAAACAGCTGGCGGATGGCGAGGGGGCTAGAAAATAAAAGCCTACCGAATAGCATTTTCAGAAACTAGACACCTAGCCCTGACTGGGTGGCTCATTTGGTTAGAGCATCATCCCATATACCAAAAGGTTGTGGGTTCAATTTCCAGTCAAGGCACATACCTAGGTTGTGGGTTCCATTCTGGTCAGGGTGTATACTATGGGAGGCAACCAACTGATGTTTCTCTCTCACATTGATGTTTCTCTCTCTCTCTCTCTTCTCTCTCTCTCTATCTCTCTCTCTCTCTCTCTCTCTCCTCTCTTTCTCTCTCTCTCTCTCTCCCCCTCTCTCTTTCTCCTTCTCTAAAAATCAATTTTAAAAAGCCACATAAACCAGACACCTAGTTCTGGTTCCACCAGCCCATATGCAAAACAATCTCAGAACCATCCTCACAAGTCCCTTCATTCCCACAGGAAAGAGGAGATCAGAGCATGATTCCTCTCATGTGGATCAGGCCATTGGTTGGGCCTTCAGTGCCCACAGGTTATAGGCTCGTGCCCACCTGTTCCCCCTGCATAGCATAACTCCTTCCCAGGCGCGGAGTCCTGGACCTGCCCATGGCCTAGTCAACATGGACCTGACCAAAAAGTCCCCCAGAATGCTGGTGGTAGACAGGGCATGGCTCACAAAGAACATTCCAAGCCTTCTTCCTATCAGTTTTCAAAAGCAAAAATCAAGGGCAGCACCAGTAGCAGCTACTGGAGCACCATCAGAAACAGTGGATGGAAGGAGGGTCTGCGAACCCACCGCTACAAAGGGCTCAGTATTTCTGCTGCAGCCATAGACTGGCTGGTGCCAGAGGCTCCACATTCATGCCCCTTACAAGGCCTGACAGAAGTCTCCATTGTTGAGGATATTTTCATCAACTACTACAGGTGCCCAAGAAACACCTCCACTCTACACACACAGAATCACAGAGCTACATGGAAGACAACTGAGCAGGCTGGAATTCCAGGTGCCAAGAAAATATAGAAAGTGTGGGGCGGGGGGAACAAATCTCTCTTGCAAGTGGCTGGGTAGATGGAGGAAGCAGAATTGCAGACTACACCTAACACTGAGGGAGTGGAAGGAATTGAAGGAACTTGCAGCAATCCAATATTTACAATCCAGGCTTCCTGAAGTAGGAGGAGGACCCACAGCTTTCTCCATCTTGTCTTCTGAGAGACTAATGGAATTCCCACTTACTAGTATGCTTTAAGAATCAACTAATATCTTCTCTATGCTGCTCCTCCCCTTACTTCTAAAATAAAATGACAAACAAAGTAGATCCAGAGACATGGAAGCATGCAATAGGTTGATGATTCTCAGAGGGAAGGGGTTGGGGGTGGGAAGAGATTCACCAAAGAACTTATATACGTACTAGAGGCCCAGTGCATGAATTTGTGCACAGGTGGGATCCAGCTGGCCCGGCCCCTGATCAGGGCGATCAGGGCTGGGCCGGCTGCGGGGAGGGGCTGTGGGTGATTGGCCGGTGGGTTCCACCCCCGATTGGGGTGGTGGGGCTGATCAGGGATCAGTAGCTGGGGGAGGGATCATGGGAGGTTGGCTGGCAAGCCCCATCCCCAATTGGTTGCGGGGGAGGACTGATGGGGCAGAGCTTGCTGGCGGAAGGGGCTGTGAGATGATCAGGGTGGTGGGGGCTGACTGGGGGTGTGGGACAGCATGAGGAGGGGCTGTGGGCAGTGAGCCAGCCGGTCCCATCCCCAAATGGGCTGGGAGGGCCAATTGGGGATCAGCAGCCTGGAGGCGGGGCCATAGGTGGTTGGGCAGCCCTGTCCCTGATCGGAGTGGGGGAGGGGCTATGGGCCAATCAAAGTAGTTGGGGGCCCATCAGGGGTGAGGCTGGCCAGGAGGAGGGGCTACAGGAGGTTGGCTGGCCGGCTCTGCCCCCCATTGGAGTGTGTGTGTGGGGTGAGGCTGGCTGGGGGGAGGGGCTGCGGGTCCATCAGGGTAGTGGGAGCCCATCAGGGGCAAGGATGGCCAGGAGGCAAGGGCCACGGGGGGCGGTTACCAGCCAGTCCCTTCTCTTTTCCCCGCCATCAGACCTGTTTGCTGGCTGCAATGGGCATCATAGTGACCAGTTGTTCAGGTCATTGGCTTTTTATATATATAGATGTGCATAACCCATAGACCCAGACAATAGTGTGATGAAGGCCTGGGGGAGAAGGGGCAGGGTGAAGGAGGTCAATGGGGGTGAAAAATAGGGACATCTGTGATACTTTCAACAATAAAGACAAAATTTAAAAAATAAAATAAAATAAAATAAAATAAAATATGAGGGGTGTAATAATTCCACCTGGCCACAACTCAGGTTGCTGTAACATGAGGATTAACATTCATGAAGGAACTTTATGAACAGTGATGCTACCAAGAGGCTCTGATGGCTGATCAGTGTACTAGTAAACCTCCTGCCCCTTCTGGGGAAACAGCTCAAGTTTCCTGCTGAGAATGGGGAGCAGTGGCCCATCCAGGGGACTGGGGGGAGGAGCATGACAAGGAACAAATCCCATTCTTATGATTTCCACCTATAGCCACCTCTTGTCACCATCACAGTTCAGTGTGCAACCTCACACTAAGACACCGCCCCCTTTTCCATGGCCAGGCCCCAGGATGGCCCGTCTGCTATTGCTTTCTCAGGATGAGGAGGAGGAGTTAGTGAATGGGTACCTGAAGACCAGGGTTTGATTCTCACTTCGGACACCTATGGACTGAATGAGCATGGGCAAGTGACCTGATCTGTCTCAAAGCCAATTTCCTCACACATCAGAGTGGGTGAAATTATAGCCTCCCACATCTCCCAACTGCATAAGAGTGCTGTGAGCTCAGAAGAAAGAATGGGTGTGCAAGCCCTTTGCAATTCGTTAGGCACTGTCTAAACGTGAATTAGTGGTAGTGGCCATAGTCAGACACTCTGGAGTGCCTAAAGTGACTTCCGCATGTCCACTGAAAAAGCATCACCTCAGTTAGGGTCAGAATATGGGAAATGATGTGAATAAACCCATTATTCAGGATCCCTGTGGGCCAGCAGACACGGCTTAAGCTCCTTTGGGAGAATTACTGAGACAGGGATCATGCAGTTAATACTAACCTACCTTCGGAAGCCTTTCACTACCTCCAAAGCCCAAGACTACAGGCAATGGTGGCAGGGCCTGGGCTCAAGCCTGCTCCCTCCACCACGTGGGCAAGTGAAAGTGGCAGAAATGTTGACGTGGACCATTTGGGCCCCTCCCAACAAGACAGTGTGTCACAGCTGCCACTCCTCCTTGTGGGACACAAATGAAGCACCTGGCACCTGAAGGGCCAATTTTAGTTGCTCTTGAAACCAACTTGAACTTTTCTGAAAGTATGCAGGAATGCGAGCTACGTCTCAATTTCTTTTCTGTTAAATAATGTATTAATTTCAAATCTATCTAGTTTGGTTTATAGTTCAATTTTAAAAAGTGTATTCCACAAAAGAGAGAGAAATATAAACATACACAGATCCACATACGTGGATGTAGATGTATGTGTTATACGTATTTTAGTTTTAATTCAGTGCTTAAAAGTTCAAGGAATTTAGTTAGGTTTTGAATCAAGACTCTCTTTCTGGCAGGAGTCCTGTGGGATAAATTAAGAGATACCAAGGAGGAAAAAGTTCCATGCAGGAAGTAAACCTAAAATTGGAACCCATAAATTCAGGCTCCAAGTCAGAACTACCACTTATGGCTGAGAGGGGAAAAAAACCAAAGTGTCTCATCTTACGAACTGGCCCTCCATCCCCCGCCTGGGAGGACCTCTGTGGCCCCTTACCTGACTCTCTCATCTTCAACCCTCTTCAGGGCAGCATCCCGCTGCAGGACCTTCATGATGGTCTCCTGCTCCTCCTCTGTCAGGAAGCTTAAGTCGATCATTTTGAAAGGCGTGTGCAAAAATAACAGTTACAAATCCAGCTTACGATTCTCCAAGCTAAACAACTCTGACCAGAGCCCAGATGATTAAAAGATGCAAAAGTCAAATGCAATGATATCTTGTTCAGTTCTGCAGCAAACGTCCTGCTTTGGCTCAGCAAAAGTTTTAGGTGGCCGATGGCAAAATCCTAAGTGCCCCTTCCAGGCAGGCAGGAGTGGTCTGTGGGGCCACGTGGAGAAGAGGCTCTCAGCAGGAAGTTGCATTCCTTGCCAGGCAGGTCACTGGGTCCTACAGCAGCATTTCCACTCACGTCCCTTCTCTGGACCAGTTAATTCTCCTCTAGTACTCCTCACCAGCTCGAGAGCATTCCCAGCATCTGAGCACCTGGGGAATCAGGAGAGAGGAAATGTCAGTGCGAGGTCCTTCCTATAAGCATTGCTCTTTACTACAAGATTTCAAACATGCCTGGGGGTGTGAGATGGTCTCTGAGATCAGGGAAACCGGTTCTGCTGGCTTCCCCAGCAAATGGCAAATGGGTCATGAAACACACTTCTACTCAATGCCGGACCACCTCCCTGAGTTCACGATCCACTGAGGAAAGGGATGTTGGCACCAAGGATCTGGTTCTCAAACTCATGGGACACTAGGCTAAAAAGTCACAGTAAAAGTCAGCAAGACCAGGAAGACATATTCTAGCTGCCAACTGACTGTGGGTAATAGATTAGAAATAAAAATCCCCAAATGTTCCCTTCTTCATGAATAGGAATGTTTCACGAAGGACATCTGTGCTCTGTAATGACAGGAGAGCTAGGATCAGGTAGAGGTAGTTTGCAAAGCAGTGGGAATTGTCACTCTTCACCTAGTCCCACCCTTAATCTTTGCTGGACCTGGAGCTGCTCACCAAGCTTGTCTCCCTTCCCTTCTGAGCACGAAGAACTCTTGTTGGTATGTGTATGTAAATCAGGGTCAAGAAGGAGGCAGAATTTCAAAATACCCTAACATCCAAAGTGAGCATTTTAAAGTAGGACAATGGGCAAGAATCTGATTTTCTCCGAGGCATCTTAAACCCATGCACAATGGGAAGAAAGCGAGATCTGAAGAATGTCCCAACCAGTCAGGACTTCAGAGATGACCAACTCTAGGACAGGGGCCCTTTTACCAAGCGCAGTGCTGCACATACAGTGGCTACTAAAAACCAGGTGCTCAGCACGTTTTAAAGTAGCCTCCCTTGAGCATAAAATGGAGTGTGTACACCAGTGAGTGGCTTTTATGAGTAGATTCTTTGTTTGGGCAACTACTGGGGAGTACCCTCTTCACCACTTGTTAGCTAGGAACCGTTAGGCAAGTTACCTCCTACTGTGAGGCTCTGGTGCTCTCATTGTACTTGACAATAGGACCAAATAAAATGGCACACACCTTGCATCCTGTACCAAAAAGAGCTACTAAAACTATATTCTGGCTTCCTTTCTGAATTCACTCTTTGGTTTCATCCAGCTGAGTCAGAGTGCACTTGGTTGTATGCTTTCCTTTTCTCTTCTGAACTGTGTTTGCTGGCTCCTCCAGGAAGTTTGGCCTTCACGGACAGGTACTCTGAAGACCTTTGTTTTACCTTCCTGTATCTCTTTACAAAATGTCCAGAGAGATTGCTCAGATAAATAGTAAGACAATACTTCTCCCTCTCTCTTTCTCTTTCTCTCTCGCTCTCGCTCTCTCGCTTACATTTTGCATGCATTTGCCTGCTATTCATCTTGAAAACTATTCATCCTTCAAGATGGAAGTCTCCACCTCCAGGAAGCCTTCCTGAACTTTCATAGCCAGAGTTAAATGCGGTTGTAGATTTGCTTACTGTTCCTAACTCTTCGTTCCCTTCCTGACATAGATCTACACCACCATGTTGCCGTTAGAGCGAGCAGAGTATTCATCCCTACCTTCCTGATGTTGGGCTTGGCCTGTGACTTACTGTGGCCAATGGAATGTTACAAATGTGATGTAAGCATAGGCTGTAGATGTGCTGTGTGGTCTGGCTCGGCTTCTTATACTCCAGCATATGCCATAATAAGAGCTTGCCCCAAATAGCTATTGCCTCTCCAGTCTGCGTCCCAGAAAGAGAGATACAAGGACAGACCAGAACCTGGCCCACCTGAAGCAAGGTCACCCCAGCTGACCTGTAGCTATGGAAGTAAGAAATAAATACTCATTGAAAGCCACTAAAGTTTGGGGTTGTTCCATAGTATTTTTGTTTTGCTTTGCTTTTATTTATTTTAGAGTGGAAGGGAGTGGGATAGAGAGAGAGAGAAAAACATTGATGTGAGAGACACATAGATTGGTTGCCTCCTCCCCAGACATCTGAATGAGGTACGTGCCCTTGACTGAAATTGAACGCGGGACTCTTCAGTCTATGGACCAATACTCCTTCTACTGAGCCTAACCATCCAAGACCATACTATTTTTGACTTCACAAAAACTTCACCTATATACCTCCACTGCTGTAATTATTTGTCTTCTTTTAGTCTCTCCCATTTGACTGTGAGTCTCTCAATACAAATAAATAAGGGAACAAGTAAATGGATGAGTGGATACTAATGCAAAGACAGAACTTCACCAGGGGCCGGCTATCTCAACTATTTCATGCACAGTAGCTTTCTTTCATGCCCGGTTACTTCCTTAGATCTCAAGGCTGGCAAGGAAGTGGATTCAGGCCTCATTCTGGGAACCACGTCCCCAAATTACGCTGCTGGCCCTGTGGTTCAGTGGGAGATTGTTGTTAAATTCAATGCAGGGGCGGGAGGTCAGGAAGAGAACAAAAGGGGAAAACCACTTAGGTTGTGCAGCAGTGTTAACTGGCTGTGCTAAAGGGGGAAATGCTGGTTTCCACGCCTTCGGGCAGAGCTATAAGCAAAGCAGTGCTTCTGTGTAAAAGCTTCTATAAGCTTTCAGCTAGACAAAGGGCAATATCCTCATTTTACAAACAAAGGCGTGAAGGGCTGGAACCCTTGGTTCCTAACTAAGCATCCAGGAGTCACTGCCCAGCCAGATGGCAGGAGAACCAGCCCTCAGATGGCCAGGTGCTCCCCGGTTCCCAATATTCGGGGTATTATCCATCATGGGAGCTAATTGAACATTTCATCCACTCAACATGCGTTTACTGAGAGCCTTTTGTGCTTGGCCCTGTTCTAAACATTCAAGAAACGGCAGTTAATAAAACAGAAATAAACTTCCTGCCCTCTGTGGAGCTCACATGCTAGTTTCAGGAGACAATGTTCAAGCTAAAGAACTTTGGGAGATGAGGAAACAAGTCATGCAGAGATCAGGGACCTGAGCTGGGAGGGTGTCTGGTGTGGTCAGGAACCCTCAAGGAGGCCACTGCCAAACACTCCGACGGACCAGGAGGACAGGGCGGAGCAGGTCAGAGAGGAAACAGATCAGGCTGTCTTAGGTTCTCTACGGGCTGTAAGACCTCTGGCTTTTTCCCTGAGATAAAGCAGCCTTAAGAGAGAAAGGGGGGAAAAAGAGAGAATAAATATTTACTGGCCGCTTCTTATGCGCATGGCACCTTACATACATCATCATCCCATAGGCTCCTCACAAGGTCTGGGCAGGTATTGTGTTATCTGTGGTTTACAAACAAGGAGAGCAAGGCTCAGCAAGCTTGTGCTCGATGGGGCTGGCATCCACTAGTGGTTCTGTCAGATTAAGCCATCCCGATGCTGACATCTCATTTGATTCCCCCTCCGCACAGATTTCTCAAACTGGGGAAGCAGGACAAAACTCTTCCGTCTGACTGTGGACCCTCGTTCTCTGCTTATGCATCAAAGAATCACTGGCCCACAGCTGGCGCTCAACAGGGGCGCAACCTCAATGCGAAAATTGGGAGGAATGAATTTTGGCCACAGGGATTCCTGATGTGTTCACAGGAGTAGTGCCAGCATGAGCAAAAAGTCGTCTTTAGGATCAGCCCTGCCTCCCACGCCTATTCTGCATGCTGCTGAGCGATTTCCCCGCAAAAAATCTGACCGAGCCATATTCCACACTTCAAACAGTTCAGCAACTTCCCGCTGCCTCAGACTAAGGCTCAGCGTCCTAACCGTGGCTTGTGGGACTCAACGTGAACTGGTGCCTGCTTTCCTCCCCAAGCCACACTGGGCTTTGTCAGCTCCTTTTGCCTTTTAGGCCCCTGCAGAGGCTGTTCCTTCCTCCTGAAACATCCTTCCTTCAGCTGATACCTCTTGAATCTCAAGTTAGAGGTCACTTATTGTGCAAAAGCCTCCCCTAACCTCTCAAGGCCAGGTTGGGTGTCCCTCCTGTGTGCTCCTTAGCACTGACTTCCTCAGTGAGGGTACCTCACGCTGCCTCAAATCCCTGTCTATGCCTGTTTATCCCTCACTACTGTATGAGCAAGGCCTGCTGTGCCCAGCACCTGGCCCTGTGCCTTGTTCCTACTGGGCATTCAAGTATTTAACACATGAACACAAGTCCCCTTAACAATAATCTAATCTAATAAAAGAGTAATATGCAAATTGACCCTCACTCTGTTACACCTAAGCCACGCCCACCGGCCAAGCCACGCCCATGGGCCAATCAGAGCGGTTGTATGCAAATTAACCCAGCTAAGATGGTGGTCGGCAGCCATGGAACTAGAGCAAACAGGAGGCCAGCGTGGAGGAAACTGCCTGCGTAGGCCGGCTGGGCCTCTGCTCAAGGCAACAAAGTTTCAATTATCTTAACTAATAAAAGCATAATATTGAAATTAACTGTTTCTCTGGGACGGGGTAAGCCACGCCCATCAGCCAATCAGAGCGGCTATATGCAAATTAGCCCAGCCAAGATGGCAGCAATGGACACACGGAGGCTTGCCTCTATGTGTCCCCCACCACCATCTGTTGCGTTCCTGTAGGCCACACGGGAGGGGCAGGGTGGGGGGTGGAAGGAGCAAGCCGCCTGCTGCCCTGCACCTCCGCCAGCCCTCAAAGCAACCCATGGCGGCCTGGAAGTAGATCCGCGATCGCGGGAGCATGGGCACACACGCCTCCATGAGTGCCCGTGCCCCCTGCGATGGATTCCAGGCGGCTGGGCAGCCTCAGAGGTGGAGGATCCGAGCCAGCTCCGCCCCTGAGGCTGAGGCCTGGAAATCAGTGCAATCGGGGCACACAGCACACATGGAGGTGTGCCCTCCATGTGTGCTGTATGCCCCAATGAATTTCAGGGTCCCAAACTGTGAGAGAGCACAGGCTGGGATTAAGTACCCCCTCCCCACCCCTGCTGAGTGCACAAATTTTTGTGCACCGGGCCCCTAGTAGAAGATAAATAAACCCCAGAAACCTGATCCCAGCCAGCCTCGCTGGGACATTGGGTCAATGGGAGTTGTGGGCAGCCTGCCTGAAAACGGCCCTCAGCCCCTCACCCAGGCTGGCCACAATCCCATGGGGTGAGGGTTCCCATTGGGGGGCTTGGCCAGCCTGCAAACAGCCATCAACCCCTCACTCAGGCCAGGCACACCAGCAGGTAGACATCCCCCAAGGGGTCCCAGACTGCTAGAGGGCACAGGCCAGGCTGAGGGATGCCCCCCCCCCCCCCCCCCGCCAGTGCACAAATTTTTGTGCACCGGGCCCCTAGTAATTATAATAAAAGGTCCACATTATGCATCAAGTTCCAGTTCCAGGTCCTTTGTGTGATGGTGTAGTCTCAGTTTTCTCCCCTGGATAATGGGTATATTCACTCCTACATTCCCCTTCTTGAGTGAAGCTCTGGGGAGAATGCAGGCCACCAGCAAGGACAAATAAGTTGGAGCAGCAGCACAAAAGGGAAATTTGAGGGCTCCAAATGCAGACTGTGCTTATGTGGGTTTCCATGCGTCAGCCCTGCCATGCCACGTCGATAAAAGGCAATCCTCTTCTCCTGGTCCACTGTGCAGAAGTGAACCTGGAGACGGAAACCAAGGCCCCAAACAGTTGGCACTTGCTTCTGATGGCGGCAAAGAGGAGAGCGAGGCTGTAGCACTAATCCCACTCACTCTGCCTGACCAAACCCAGGATGAAAAGCCTGATGAGCCAACGCATGTGCTCCTCACTCACCCTGCTGCCAGGAGGCCAGATGGCACCCTCTCCTCTCCCAGACAGCTGCTGTGATGCCAAAGCCTCAGACCCAAGGAAGGGGAGGAAAACTCGGGTAAGCAGTGACTCTCACATGACGAGGTTTTCAGAAGAGAAGCAGACTGTTCTGACAGTCCCATGACATCAAGAATGAAGGCCTGAAAGAAAAATCTAGGAGGCAGCAGGAGAGCAGGAGCAAATACGCTTAAGCCGGGGTGGGGCTGGGGAGAAGGGAGCTGGACAGATATGGCCCAATCCGTGAAGAGGCTCATGCCCAGCAGTGGCAAAGCATCACATGCAAAGCCAGATGCTCTGGGAACTTCCTAGATCACAGAGGCATCAAAGGATATGTAGAATAACCCACGTATCCTGGTTCAGGAAAAGCCTAGGAAGGAACAGGCGGAGTGAGATAATCAGGGAACCTCTGCTCACCCCTTCCTCACCGAATACTGAACTGGTAGCAGCAGACCACCAGCCACACTGTCCAGCACCTGTGCCCAGAGGAGCGGGTTACGCTGTTGGGCTTCTCTACGTCTCAAGCTTTGTTTGCAGGTGATTGAACTTGCCTGTAATTTGCACCCATTTCCTCCATCCGCCCTGCCAGCCTCAGCTCACACTCCCTTCCCCACAACAATTTGAAGGGAAGAAGGCTTCTATGCTCTCCAGAGTCTCTTTTGTGGAGGGTGAAGACAAACTTCCTCTCTCCTTCAGCTGCTCCTCACATGATGCTTCCCGAGCCTCTCATGATCTTGGTCATTTTTCTCTGGACTGAAAACTGAGCAGGTGGGGCTTCACACGTGTAATCCCACTGAATCCCTCTGATGACACTGTACAGCCCATGCTGGGCTCAAGGAGTTAAATAACTTGTCTACAGTTGCTCAACCAGAGCAGGATTTCAACGCAGGGCTGTACATTCCAAAGCCACCGGTTTTAATCTTCACTACATCACCATCCCCCTTATTCTCAGAGAGCTCACAAGATTAGAGACAAAGATGAGACTAGAATCAGGTTTCCTGATGCCCAGGCTGGCTCTTTCCCCTGCTGTTCCTCCTTCTGTTCCTTCTTTCTTTTGTCATCTCCTATGGGCACCATGCCTGGGCCTCAAAGCCAGGCATGCTCTTCTATGCACAACTTGTTAGGAATAGGAAAATGACTGGGCCTTTGCGTTTCTTTTATGGAGGGAGTGGGGGTGCAGGAGGGGGAGGGAGGAAGGACAAGTATGGGATACACACACACACACACACACACACAAATGGGTTCTTGTGTCAACATGCACCCTGGGAGCGATCCCTGGAACCAGAAATTATTACTAAAGAAAACTACTTTATATGTTTACATCCAATCAGAATGTGTTGTATGCTTATCTGGAAAGGTGGTCCTATAAATGGCAAACTTTGTCCACAGCACTGTCAGGAAACAATGCTACACAAATATTTTCTTGTTTCTGCATGCTCGGGGGTTCTATCACTCTATTAAGACAGCCCTGCCCGGGTAGCTCAGTTGATTAGAGTGTTGTCCCCACATGCCAAGGTTGCAGGATCCGTCTCCAATCAGAGCACATACAAGAATCAACCAATGAATACACAAATAAGTGGAACAACAAATCGATCTCTCTCTCTTTTTCCCCCTCAAAATCAATTTTTAAAAAAGAAAAGGAAAAAACACACACATGCACATTACTCAACCTAATGTGTGACTTAACTTAGTAGAGAAAGAATAGTGCATTGTCTAGTGACTGGTTTAAAGTAGCCTCTCAAAAAAAAAAAATACACACAACAACAGTGAGCTGAGTGAAGAAACAAAATTAACTGAACCTATGAAGAAGTGAATAAATGAAAGAATGTAGGTGGAATAGGAAAGAAAAAGTTTGTTATCCACTGTTTTGTTTTAATTTTTTTTAACTTTCAATTTTATTTATTTATTATTATTTTTTAATGTTTTTTTCTTTCTTTAAAAATTTTTTTTTTACTGATTAAGTTATTACATATATGTCCTTATCCCCACATTACCCCCTCTTCCCCCCGCCCCACTCATGCCTTCACCCCTGGTTGTCCTGTCCATTGGTTAGGCCTGTATGCATGCAGAACAACTAAACCATTAAAACTGACAAGCAACATCAAGAAACAAAGCTTTCACAGTTTGTGAGGATTCTCCCAAAGGTGGTTTTTCTAATGCATTCCACTCCTCCAGCCCCAGGCTGATGGGGCTCACAGCTAATGCTTCCCAAAGAATGACTTGCCATCTCAAACAGGGACAAGAAAAGACTGCTTATATGTGAGAACTCCCCCTCCCCCTCAATCTCCTATTCAAACCTAATGATAACGACCTTAGAGCAGTGATTTTCAACTTTTATCATCTCATGGCACATATAAACTAATTACCAAAATTCTGTGACACACCAAAAAGTATATTTGCTGATCTGACAAAAAAAATAGGTATAATTTTGATTCATTCATACCGGACCACCATTTTTGTGTTGGATGTTGTCGTGTTTGTTTGTTTTTATGTGCCAATCTAAGGGAAAAGAGGTCAGTGCTCCTGACTAGTCACGTATTATATCTTTTAAAAATTCTTGTGACATACCAGTTGAAAATTGCTGCCTGAGATTTCTGAAAAGCTCATTTTTTTGCCATTCTTAGGGCTCAACTTTAGCATATGGTATCCTCGGGAATTAAATATTTCAATCAAGCCCCAACCAAGGGCAAGATAATGGGCCATTTGAGGAAGGTAGTTATTTTAAAAACCAACTCTCATACCAGTGCTATGCTAAGTACTGGGAAAGGAGGCACAAGCCAAGGGCTGGGGGCCACAGGGATTTAGGAAAGGGAGAAAACACAGTGAGCCTGGAAGGCTAAATCAGAGATGCGAGTGGGCATTCTGGCCAAGAGCACTGGGCTATGAAACCACAAAGATGCTCAAAAAGAAGACTAGTAACTAAAGCACAGGCTATAGATGGGGAAACAGTACCTGGGTCTGACACCAAGGGGCCTAAAATGCCGAGAGGGAACATTTGAACCTAAACTTTACACATTTTCTAATCTTGCTAAATGGACCAGAGCTACCCTTTTCATCTATGTTTTCTTAGTTTTTATCCAAAAGGTAAAAACAGTAAAGAAAGAAAGGTGTTGGGATAATGGGCGGCTGAAAGTTCATTTCAAACTTCACACCTGGGCTGAAAAAACCAAATCACTTCTAAAAAAAGATGACAGTCTACAGAAGGGATGGTGTACCTCTGGCCGCACATCAGGAAGGAACTTTGAGACACAGTAGAACAATGTTCATCTGTCATTGCTTGGAGCTCTGTAAAAGCCACCCTATGTATGGGCTCACACTGGTACCCCAGCTTGGGAAGCCCCAGGAACCTTGCCTAAGTTCACAACCCCGGAGAGAGACCTCCTCTGCTCTTGGAACGGCAACATCCTCCACAGTCCCAGGTCGCAATTCTGGAAGAGGGTAAATTGTGTGTCCCCAAAGTTCTGATGGTGCATACAGTCTCTGCCTGCAGGGTTTAGACTCTGGAAAGGAGGGGCAGGTGTGAAACAGGCCCAAGAAGTCCTACACAACAGAAAAGCAGAGTGCCATCAAGCTCTGAACAGGGGCAGGGAGGAGAAGGGAAGTCAATGTAGTCTCCAGGGCCCGGGAGGGCTTCCTAGAAGAAATGGGATCTCTGACAACTGTAAACGCTACAGTTTTATCTAAATTGGGAGTTCTACCACTTTAATTGTATCATTATTGCTTGTGTCCAACTCTGGCTGATGAGCAGCAGATTCCCAGACACCGATTACTCAAGACCTTCTGCCTCAGACCCTCAGGGCTGAGACCCAGGAATTTGCATTTGCTGAAATGATGCGACTGTTTGGCCAGGTTTGGGAATCACAACTACAAAGGATCCCAACAGGTCAGAAGTGGCTGCTGACTGGTGACAGAGCACAGCCATTTGTCAAGTGAGGCATGTTCATTTGTTATGTCATTTGCTTTCCAGCTGTGACAAGAGCCAACACACAAATGAAATAACAGCTGAATCAGAGTCATAACTAGTTCTTTGAGCAGATGAGGAAGCTGAGACGCAGAGGGATTAGACCAATGGCCTAAGATCACACAGCTACCAAATGTGAGAGCCGGGACACCTCGAGGAGACCACCTTTACCTGCTGGGACATATACCATGTCAACCTAAATAAGGATTTGCAAACGGGCTAATAAATGGGTTGGGCTGCATTTCATAGTACCCCTGAATCCAGCACACTGTCAACAGCAGGCATTACAGATGAATTCTAGATTTAGTTATTTTCCAGGTTTCAAATTCAGAGGGAAGGAGGGGAGGAACCAACAGACTTATTAACCAGGCTGGAATTAAACCCAGGGTCATAAAGTTAACTGAACTGTGGCAATCCCCAACTCAGACTTTACAAGGACCGCATAAAGCCTCACTTCGGATGCAATCATGTACATTCCTGTCTGGCCTGGGAGTGAGGGACTCTCTCCAAATGTACTATCTCAGGGGTTCCCAAGCCTCACTACATTCGAATCCCCTGAAAAGCTTTTTAAAGGGTCTCTTCACCCTCCATCTCCCCGCAGCTATTCTGATTTAATTGGTCTGGAGTTAGACTGCCCCTGGGTTGTTGTTTTTTTAACTGCCTAGGTGATTGCAATGTGCAGTCAGCATTGAGTAACTGAACCAACAGTCCACTCCTCTTTGGGGCCCTTGCTTGAATCAAGGACCTAGAGATGAAGCAAGCAGAGTACAAGGGCACAAAATAAGAAGGCAGGGCTGTCTCAGCATAGCAACCCACACCTGAGACACCCTGAGGCCTCCTAGAAAGTGAGGCACCTCGGGCACAAAATTTAAGGAGACACCCACTTTCAGGGTGCTCCATGCGCAGTGTCAGCTTTGGCATGTCCATATCTCCATAGATTTTGTGCCCAGGGCACCTCACTTGCCTCACCCTAGTCCCAGACAGGCTCAAATCCCTTTGGCCAAGCCATTAATTATCCCAAAGGGACAACAAAATGCTTCCCTGTGCAAGGTCCTCCTTGCTCCTTTCCATCCTCTAAAGCAGGGGTGGGGACCCATTTACTCACCAAGGGCCATTTGGATATTTATAACATCATTCGGGGGCCATACAGAATGATTAACTTAAAAATCAGCTGCTACATTTGGTCAAACATTTAATTAACTCACCCCTAATGCCTTGGCGGATAAATGACTTCTCAGGTCTTACACAGCCTTTGGGCTGGACATTCCCCACCTCTGCTCTAAAGACACATCTTTTGAAACGGATGTAGGTGGATAATGCCTACGACATCCATGCACTATGCCCCAGACATAAGAGTGCTATAACAGAGAGGAACACACTATTTTTGGAGTCAACAGTTGGAAGGGGATTCATCTTGTATTAGTTCTTTGGCAGCTCCCCTAAGGACACTAGGTTTGTTTCTTGGTCTGTACCATGTGGGCTGCACGTCACAGGGTTACTGTGAGCATGACGCTACACGTAAATAAAATGGTGTGGGACACAGACGTGCTCCTAATCCCCTGGTGACAGTGCATCTGCTCCACCACTAACTCCATCACCTCCCCACGCTGCCTGCAGGCTGGAGTGTTACTGCTGCTGCTTTGCCTATTCTCCTCATTACACAGTCTCCCACCTCCTCACCGTCCACCCCACTGTAAGGAGTTCAATTCTTGGTTTCTGCAAGCATCCCTGTATCCTTCCCATCAGGCCTTTGAGGATATCAAAAGAAGGCTCTAAGTTTGGCAGTAGAGAGGTTGGATGGGAGGATCGCATTTTTAAATTACCGAGAATTCTTCTAAATCTTCTCATCTTAGGTCTGGACCTCAGTTTTAGAAAATCAAAAAGTCAAGAGTTTGACATCTTGGTCTCTGGTTCAACATTAATAGCCCTCGACCAATTCTGCTTCCTCTAGTGGTTGGGCAAAGAGATGCTTTGGCATTCCCATGTTCCAGCACCAGCATGGTGCCTGGCATACAGCCAGGGCCTGGTTTATTGAATAAAGGAAAGCAAAACCTACATTCAAGGGGGAAAGCAAGACAATTCAACAGCACAGAGGAAAAGGAAGGTTACAAGAGTGGGACTAAAAAAGTCTGGCAAGTTATATTCCCTAGAGGTACTGTATTTGTTAATTCTCTATGGTAAGCAGAACAATGGTCCTTCAAAGATGCTTGCATCTAATTCCTGAACCTTTTGAATATGGTACTACATGGCAAAAGGGACTTTACAAATGTGATTAATCTTGGAATGGGTTTGCACAACAAAGGAAACCATCAACAAAATGAAAAGACAACCCACTGAATGGAAGAACATATTTGCCAATGATACATTTGATAAAGAGTTAATATACAAAATTTATAAAGAACTTATAAAACCCAACACCAATAAAAACAAACAATCCAATTAAAAAATGGGCAAAGGACCCGAATAGACATTTCTCCAAAGAGGACATATAGAAGGCCAATAGAAATATGAAAAGGTGCTCAACATCAGTAATCATCAGAGAAATTCAAATTAAAACCATAATGAGGTGTCACCTCACACATCAGAATGGCTATCGTCAATAAATCAGCAAACAAGTGTTGGTGAGGATATGGAGGAAAGGGAACCCTCGTGCACTATTGGTGGGAATGCAGATTGGTACAGCCACTGTGGAAATCAGTATGGAGATTCCTCACAAAATTAAAAATGGAACTGTCTTATGACCCAGTTATTCCACTTTTTGGAATATAGCCAAAGAAATCCGAAACACTTTTTCGTAAGAATATATGCACCTCCATGCTCATTGCAGTGTGATTTACAATAGCCAATATTTAGAAGCAGCTCAAATACCCAAAAGTAGGTGAGTAGATAAAAAAGCTGTGATACATTTACACAATGGAATGCTACTGGGCGTAAAAGGGCAGGAAATCTATCTTTTGTGACAGCATGCATAGACCTGGAAAGCATTATGCTAAGTGAAATAAGCCAGTCAGAGAAAGACAAGTACTATATGATTTTACTCATATGTAGAATTTAATGAACAAAATAAATAAATAAAACAGAAACAGACTCACAGAAAATAGACTGACAGCTGTCAGAAGGGGGTTGGGATTGGGAGGTTGGTAAAAAAAAAATATTAAGGAATTAAGCAAAAATACCCCCTCATAGACAATAGTATGGTGCTTGCAAGAGAAAAAGGGGGTGGGAGAAGTAGAAGAGGGTAAAGAGAGGATAAATGGTGATGGAAAGAAACTTGACAGTGTATATATGATATATTATAGAATTGTATATCATATGTTTATTGTACTAGTGGCCCTGCACACAAATTCATGCATGAATAGCTCGCTGCTGCTTGCCTCAGCTGGCTGCCCCACCCACCACCATTCATACCTTCTCCACTGCACATAGCTTGCTGCCCTTGCCCTCCTGTAGCTCTCTGCTGCTTATAGCTCACTGCCCCGTCCTGCTTTCTGGTCATTATGTGACTGCATCCCAGACCAATATACATATTAGATAATTTTAGCTGTATACTTTTATTAACCAACATCAACTCCACCCATTAAATTAAATATAAAAAATAACCCTGTGATGGGGAGATTATTCTAGGTTGTCTAGGTAGACACAGTGTAATCAGAAGGTCCTTATGAGAAGGATGCTCAGAAGGAGAGAGAAGAGATGTGAGGATGAAGGCAATTGTAGTGATTTGCTTTGAATATGGAGGAAGGGGCCATAAACCAAGGAATGCAGGCAGCCTCTAATAGCTGGGAAAGGCAAGGGAACAGATTCTCCCCTAGAGTCTCTAGCAGGAACTCAGTTCTGCCAGCTCATTGATTTTAAGACCCACTGATTTTAAGACTCATGATCCTTTCAGACTTCTGACCTCCAGAACTGTAAGATAATAAATTTATGTTGTTTCAAGTCACTAAGTTTGTGGTCATTTGTTATAGCAATAAAAGGAAACCAGTGCACAGCCTGGGGACAGATTATGTGCCGTGTTCACCTCTGAATCCCCAGCCTGTTGCCTGGAACTCTGTTGACGAAACACATCCTCATAAGCAACAGCAAGGAGGATGCTTGCCTCTCCTTGCCCCATAGCCAATCAGCTGCCAGATTCAGTAGACTGAACCTTTGCAATTTCCCTCTAATTCAACCCTTTCTCTCTTTTTCTACCACTTATTTAGTAACTGTCTCTGAACATGGCTTCTTTCATTCCTGGTTCTCCTCCGTTTCTCTCCACTACACACAATTCAGCTAGATTTACACGCCAACTCCCCACTTTAATGTGCCACACTCTGACTTAAAAACCTTCCCTAGCTCTTCCCTAATGGCACAGTAAGTTCAAATTCCTTATCTAGTATTGACAATCCTATTGGTTCCAAGCTTCCTGTTCAACATTCCTACCTCACGAGCTCCAGACAAGCCACTTAATATCACCTCTATGCGAGCCTTGCCAGACCTTTGTTCTTGCTGTTCTCTCCACCTAGAACGTCTTTGCCTTATATATCACACATCCAAACCTTACCCACCATCCAAATCCCCCTTAAAAGACACCTCCTCCATGAACTGCTCCTGCAGCCCCCTTTTCCCCTTTCGAATACTCCTTCCACAAGCTGGCAATAGCTACTTCTTTCACTGAACCTTCAGAGCACTTATCTGTACACTGTCATCTGAAGTAGGAAAGAGCACAAGCCCCAGAATCAGAGAGACCCAGGTACAATGGGACCCTCTTATGCTACTTAGTTTCTCTGAGCCTCAGGCTTCTTATCTGTAAAACAGGCATCACACTTATCTTGCCAGGTTGTTGAGAAGACTAAAGCTCATATATAGGTGCTCAATACAATAAGTATTCAATAATTTACACGAACATTTTAGTAACTTACATACATATCGAATTCCCACTTCTAGACTCTGTATGTCCACTTCACTTTAGTAAGCACACAGTACCTTGCTCGTAGTAGTGAAAAAAAACCTTAAATAATGAATAAGTCAGTGAAATGTTGGGAGCATCTCTTCAGGCTTCCTGCTCTGTGTGTAGTAAGGATGGCCTCCTTTTTCTCCATTTCAGAGAGCAGGGAGACATACACTGGCTCTTCCTGATCATCAGTGGTAGACAGAATTCTTCAGATGAAAACTTTGCAAGATCCACTCTCTTTGCTTAATGCCACTCAACTACCGTTCATCCCAACCAACAATAAATGAGTATTGTTTTCATTAGCATAAACTATACATTGTTATTGTGATGTCTTGGATCCCAGCTCAGAAAACAGCTGTTGCTCCCCAGCTAGTGGAACAAAGTTCCTTTTTACTCCATCTGTTTAGAATTCCTTGCTGGAGATGCTCCTACATTCCTTGGCTGGATGCGCAACAGAATTACCTTCCTTTAAAGGTGTTCCTTACACCACTTTACGCCAAAGCAGAATCATGGCCCTTTCTCCTCCATCTAGTTGGCATCACCGTGAGATTTAAAATCAAGATCTGGTTTGAAACCTGGTCATTTGCTTACTAGCTTGGTGACCATGAACATAGCACTTACCTGAGCCTCAGTTTCCTCATTTCTACAACTGAGACTAACCCCTTCCCACCTCCCTTGCTGAATCACTGCAGGGGGTCAATGAGACCATGTACAGAAAGACATTTTATAAACTGCAAAATGCTCTCTTCATACAATTATATTTATCCATTTGCCTTCTAACACAGCATGAGCTCCAGACTATCATCCATAGAGACTGTGCATTCTAAAAGAAATGAAGAGCGCTTTCAATTTACCTGCCTTCATATAACCCCCAAACACAATAGAAAGTAGTGTTGTAATTGCAGGAGCCAAATAACCACAGGCAAGCTCCCTGCCTGGGAATCTTAAGGAATTTCTGACTTGCTGTCTGTCAAGTGTTTGGAGGTGATATTCCCGAATGAAAGGTGCCACGTAACTGGTCAGCACCACCTCTGCTCAGGCATCATGGCAGACTCTTCATGTACATGACAACACGCACCTTCAGAATCCAGCTGTCGCTGAGGTAGTCGTCGTACTCCCGAAGGACCTTGGTATGAGAAATGACCAACCACGTCTAAGATAGCACTTAACATTCCTTAGCACGTAACACGGAAAAGGGCAACAACCATCCCAAACCCCTGTCTAGTTGTCTCCAAACTCGGGTTCCCTTACTGATTCTCCAAGCCAGGCTGACTCAGGATTCAGTGCGATGCCTCCCAGAAGGGTGAAAGCTCTGATGAGCAAGTCTCATAAAAAATTTCAGCTGGTCTTTTGGAGAAAAATAGCTGGAGCTGACCTTAGGAATTCCACTAATTCCCCCTACCACAGAGCCTAAAAATAGCCAGAGAGCATTTCTAACTAGCAATGACCTTTCCTTTAAAGGGAATAATATGCAAAAAGGCATGCTAGGGTCATTAGCCCGAACCCTGCAGTCCCCTTGATAAATCCTCGTCTGAACATTCCTATGAGAATCTGCCTTCACAAGGTCAACACTGAACTTTCCCCATGAAGGCTCCCCAGGCACCACTGGGTCTATATAGAGACGTACACCATCAGCCACTAACTGCCCGTGTGGCCTTGAGGAAGTCACGTCCCTTTTTGGCCTCAGTTTCCAAATCTGTAAAATGGAGTGCTAGACTCTGACCCCTAAGGTCTCCTCCTGGTATAAGACTCCCTGGGAGGTGCATTCAATGGCTCCTCATTGCCTTCATGAAAAAATCCAAACTCAATGTTATACGGGCCTCTCCCAACCTGCCCCTGCCTTCCTCTCCATTTCCCCCTACACCATACCTGAGGTTCCTTATATTTACCTCTGATAGCTCTCTGCCTTTAGAACATGTAGCTCCCTCTGCCTGTACTGCCCTTTCCCAGCTTCTTAAGTCCTACTCATTTTTCAAGACACAGGCCAGGTGTCACCACTTCTAGGAAGGTGAGTCTAGCCCCTTCCTCACAAGTTGGGTTAGAATCCTCGCCTCTGAGGTCTCGCGGGACCCTGCATTCTATTGTGACGGTCTGTTTGCTTAGCTGTCCCCCTGACAAGTCTTGAAGGTAGAGCCCCCCCATCTCCCTCGTACTCCTAGTATCAGACCCTGAGCCCAGCAGTCAATGTTTGTTGACACGTACCCAATTCCACCAGAGGACAGATGCATTTTATAGTGCTTTCCAAAAGACCTGAGATTACTTTTTTTTTTAAAGGAATACTTTCTCTATTTAAACAGTGAGAAAGAAAACGCTCTCCAAGCCTTTACCTTATTAGGAGAAATATATATAGTTATTCAGGATTGTGATATAATCTTGTGGAGTTGAAAAATATATATTTGTCCCTGAGAAACCCCTCTTTAAACCAACTGAACCACAGTTTTTTAAAAAGCAGATTCAAATTTAGAAATAATGTCCAAGTTGGTAGGGTTTTGGCTTTTTTTTTTTTTTTTTTTTTTTTTTTTTTTTTTTTTTTTTTTTTTTTTTTTTTTTTTTTTTTTTTTTTTTTTTTTTTTTTTTTTTTTTTTTTTTTTTTTTTTTTTTTTTTTTTTTTACTAAGAGGAAGGAAGATCTCCAAAAGGGATAAATTATACAGTAAGCTTTCTGAAAATTCTCAGCCAGGCCCTGGAACATCATGAAAAACAGAAAGAATGAAATCTTGTACAGAAATTCAAAATGCCTTATGAAGTACTAATAATGTTAAAAGACATATGTATGCATTATAGGAAGTGAAGAACCAAGTTCATTGATAAGTAGGACTTGGACTTGATGGAAGAGTTGGAGAAGAAACAGACATTCTCTCTCTCTGATACCTTCTTCCATCTTTACACACATTATATCTCTACACAAGGAAAATCAACAAAGTAGGCAGTACCGTCTGTGCTTTACAGGCGAGGGAACTGAAATGCATGGAGGATAAAGGATCTGCCTAAGCTACTGAGTTGGGACTTGAACCCAGGTCTGCCTAGCCTCGAGGCATGTGGCAAACTCACTGGCCGTGAGTTTGACATGCTTGGCTAGCCCCAAGGTTCTGTGCAATACACCAGGAAAGCTATGGAAAAGGTAGAAGGACGGGTCAGCCACACAAGTGCACTGAGGAGGAACGAAAGATGCAAAGAGGAGCTGGGGTTTCCTGCAAACCTTCACACACCAGAACACTAAGCTTTGCAGTAGAGAATGTTGTGAAACTTGATGTGTAAGGCAACCAGTAACAAAGGGGGTTTTATTCTTTATGTGATTCCAGTTTACCTACATATATAAACAAACTCCTGAAGTGTGGAGAGTAGGCAGTGTATGCTGTTGCAGCATCAGCAAATCTATTTTTCCTAAACCCTCATGAACACAAAAACCCATGCGCTGACCTGGGAAGAGCTGAACAGTATCAGTCAATCCTTAAAACACCCTCCCAAGGCAGGCAAAATGATCGACACTTTATTAGAGTTAGTCTGTGTCCTGCCTGCAGGAGCAGCTGAAGAAGGGGTTCTGGCCCTTGCTCTGCCACTAATGACTGAAATGCTGAGGTTCTGAGTGACCAAGCCTGTAAGGTGAGGCATTTGGTCTCTGGTCTCTCAGATATCTTCCAATTGTGAGGTTCCCCCCACCCCCCTCTCCCATGGCATAAAAGCCCTTGGTCAGAAAGAATTCCAACACCAGTTAGCTACTAAGTTTGCGGAGGGAGAAGGAGATGTAGAAGAAAGCTATAGCGGGGAGGAGGGGGGTGAAGAGGGGGCAGGTCCACTTGCAGCCCAGTATTAAATGCCTTTTTAGAAACTAAACATGTTTTTGTAAGCTCTAGCTAAACTGAAGGAGGGAATAATAGGAAAATAGGATATAAAAACTGTCAAAGTCTTCCTTCCCTTCTTTCTGTCCCTCCCTCTTTCCTTCCTTTCTCACCGAGAGTATCCTCTGTTTGGAGCTGGAGCAGACACAATGGACACAACTATTAAGCAGTAAGAACTGGTTCCTGTGGAGAAGATTTTGGCTCTCAGCAATAACAACTCGCAATTGTACAACGTTCGGGAGTTTACACTATATTCTAGCCCATGCACTCTTCTTGGAAGTAGGAATAAGTAGCATCATAATCCTCCTTTCATTGATATGAAAACAGAGGTTCTGCAGGGTCAGGGGGCTTCCAAGGTCACACAGCTGGGAAGAGAACACATCAGCAAAGAGGGGAAAGGATTACAGACAGAGGAAGGCGTATGGTTAAGTGTCAATGGCGGGCAAGTGAAGTGATCATGGCAACAACCAGGAAGAGGTGAGACTTCAGTTAGGCTTTGAACATGGGCTCAGATACAGACAATTCAAACCCTGCATCCAATGAATTTAATGCAGAAGACAGCGCTGTGCTACTTTAGAGAGGGTGGAGTCTATATTTATAGGATATATTAAAGGATGTCTATATTTATATACACACAGAGCACATTGTCTTTCATTTAAGGGTGGACATTCCTTAGCCACTGTCAGTAGTCAGCATCTGAGCTCTGAGTGTTTTCCTTAGGAGCAGAAATGGGCGGCTCTGAGCCTTTTCCCTGGCACTCACAGTGACTATCCGGGAGAGGGCTCACATGCAGTTATGGGTACGGGATCTGTACCACTGAGCTAGGGTGAAAAGCCCTGACCTTGGCATTCTCATCCAAAATTGTAACTACCTGAGCTAACTGGCTTTCTCCAAGTGTTCTTCTCTGTGGGTGTGACTAATCACATGCTTCGCAGGCTGCATGCATTGCTACCAAGGCTCAAGAATGTAATTAATGAGCAACCTGGACCTGCTCCTGAGGTAAGAAGGGAGAGGAGAAGAATGCCTGGGAACGATTTCAAGGTGATGATAGAGCCTCCAAATTACAGGAGGGTTTGGTAGAACAGATCTGGGCTCTGTATATCAGACAGAACAGGATTTAAAGCAAAGAGCAGGAGTCAGGAGCCAGTGGAATAAGACTGGAGGTGCTTGAGAGGAGAGAGAGGCCTCAAATACACACACAAAAAGAGTGAGATTCAAGTTAAACACAGACCTCTTTGAGGTCAGGAATTTAGGTGACAGGAACTCTAAGGTTTACTCTGAGCAGAATTACAGGTTTTACTTCTTACTATTGAGACTTTAGTCAACCTTCTAGAATTCTGATTGAAATTTTATTTCTTCAAGTAATCTGTGTCATCAGAGGTTAGGAGATAAAATTCACAGATATAGCTTCACACAATACAGGGTATGATGAGATTAAACAATCTCCCTCATCCCTAACCCCAAGCAACTGGTACGCAGTGGGCATGGGGTGGAGGCAGGGACTAAGGGATGGGGGTACCCAGGAAGTGGTTTTGGATTTTGGACTTGAGGCTGAAAGGGAATCTTCCCACCGAAAGGACTTTAAACGTTCTCTTCCATCACATCGGAACCTACTGCAGAGTGAACGCAATGAACAAAGAGAAACAGAGATGCTAAGCTGGAGGGCGGAGCCAGTGCCGGCATCTTTTCAGCCTCCTGGCCTCTTGAGAAGCTCTTCAGAAGTGGACATCCGCCGATGGAGACTGGAAGTCCGTCCTCCAGCAAGCAGCTCATAATGACTGAGCTTAGTGAGGAGGATCAGGATGCACACACCACACTCTGCCTATTTAAAGTATAAAATATATCCATCCTAAATACAGAAGAGCTTGCATATGGACATATGTAACATATGAATATATTAGTTCTCAGTCAACTGCAACCAACATATGAAATCCTGAGAATCCTATTATTATATAGAGAAAAGATGGCTGCTAAGTGACTACAAAACCAGGGTGGGTACAAAGGGTGGGTACATTCAGGCACCTCCCCCTAAAAGGATGGTCTAACAAAGCTTTTTGTGGCTCAGATGTAGCTGCTTATTGAAGGGGGACAGCAGGATTATATGTGAGGTTATTGCTATGGCTGCTGCTTCTATGACGATCCACCAAGCAGGAGCACTTACAAAGCCATGGTCCAACACTGTACAGAAAGTGTCATTATCATTCCTATTTCACAGAAGAGGAACTGGGCTCGGAAACAAGAAGTAACTTCACCCCAGTCTGTCTTCTTAAATACTACGTCATATACAGATGTGTGTATATGTGTGTATACTATGGATCAATTACTTTCTACAAACTGAGATAACACAATTTCAAGTTTTCATTTCAAAAATTAAAAAACATATGGGGGGGGTCAGGTAGTATGCATAAAAATCATGTTATTCTTTTTTTTCCTAGCAGAAGTACACCTTAAAGAATAAAGCTATAATGGGAAACTGAAATTATTTAGGCAAAACAATCTACAAGTTGGATTTCGGAAGAAGATAAACATTCACCTTATAAATTTTTATTCAACAAAAGTCGATCAATAAAGACCTCCTAAGGCCACGCTGTGTGAAGGAGACTCATTGGGTACATTACACGGCAGGGAAAGGCCGGGATTGTGGCACACCCGTGTTTCAGTGAAAGCACAGTGTCCTGGGAATTAGCACCGTCAAATTTGCTCCCAGCTCAGCCACTCCCTAGCTGTGTGATGCTGGGCAAGGCACTTCACCTTCTGGGGCTTCATTCTCCTCCTCTGTAAGTTTCGGTGCTGAAAAACGATAAACTTACTCCTGGACCCCTGCGGTTGAAAGAGTCAAATCCAGGCCACAGTGGAATTTGGCTACAATGGACCATGGCCCCATAACTCAGGAGCACACTTCTCATGTTATCTCAAAGCCCCAAATAACACCATCCTGATCTTGCAGGAGCAGGTTAACACAATCCCCCTTTCCTTAGCGATCAGGCTCCTCCAAAGAGTGGGACATGTAATCAAATGAAATACCCCTTAGACTTGACAATAAATAATAAGCTGGGTGAAATGACTTCCTATTAATCACAGCAGTAGGACTATCAAAGGCTCACATAGCACTTACTATTTGCCAGGCACTGTTCTAAGCCGTTTGATTCATTCACTAAATTTCTCACGCCACCACCCCAGGCAAGTATTTAACAGGGAAGGAGAGACTAACTAACTCTACTTAAGCAGTCGGGCCCCGAGACCCCCACTCTTGACCAGCACGCCACCTGTCTTTCTCGGACGAAGGTGTCACAGAGGGCAGCATCTTTCTCTGCTTTGGCCTGGTATAGACGGTCTGGTTGTGCTTTGTAAATCTTGGGCTCTTCTTGCCCCCTTTCTCTCTGCTCTGCAAACTCTCTGGCTCGACTCATTTCCTAACCGCTGGCAAGTTCAGCTCCCAGATGTCCTCAGACTGGACTTCCCCAAGGGGCCCCAGGAGGCCTGATGTTCAGCCACAACAGCCATGGGGCCATGTGCCGCCAGGCAAACTTCTTGGTACGACCTGAGGCAATGTCCTAAAATCAACCTTCACCAGGTAACTGAAAGGTCATCTTTCTGAAACTCAGGCAGAACTCTGACCCAGGCAGAGGGCAAAAGAAACCTTTTCCCAGGAAGAGTGTTCGATGAGCTCAAGATAAGCTGAGACTAAGCTTTGTGGAACCTTAATGGCGGAGATGAAGAAGCATGATGGTCTGAAAACAGAGTGTGGACTTTAAGGGCTACTTAACCACTAATCGCCTTAAATTCCTTCTGCCCTATTCTTCCATGAGAAGGGCCAAAGCCACCAAGGGGAAAAGAAGAGTGTGGTGAACCTCATGAATGTGCTTCTGAGAGGAATAAGCAAATTAACAGAGATGTGGGGGGAAATAATTGTATCTAAAGATATAATGTTCTCTGCTTTTCCGATTTTTTCTCATCTTAAACACAAGAGAAGAAAAAAGCGGAAGGAGACACCAAGGAGATCAAGGAGAACTAGTCTGCCAGGATTACGTTATTCCCCAAAATAATGGCTTTCAAATGCCACTACCATCTAGACTGAAATCAAATGGGAATAAATGATATCATCATGGGGCTTAGCTTTATTACATGTTCGTTTTATTAAATGTGTGCACATCAGACGCATAAAAGATTACCGGTCTTCCATATTCACCAAAAAAAGCCCACAAAAACTTAATTGCAAAACATACCCCAACACAACATCTTAAATCTTAGTATTAATTTCTTCCCACAATTCCACAGAGCTGGTAAGGGGAAAATGTGTCCATCGTCTGGGTTTATAACCCAGTTTCTGCCAGCCTGGTTCCTCACACCACACCTTCTACCGCTGCAACACAGCAGTATTTGCTTGTATTTACTGCAGCATCTTCTTACGCAGTACTTCCTATTGGAAGCAATCAGAAGAGGTTTCAAGGTAGGGAGGGAAGGAGTGGGAGGTGAGAATAGGGCAATTTAAGCCAAGGGAAGTCCCACACCCACTCCACAGTAAAATCACAACCATGCATGGTCCATGCTCAAGAACAAAACCCTGGAGTGTCCCCTAAAAGCCAGAAGGCACAAATCCAATGAGGTCCACTCTGTGAAATTTAGTGTCACCTGAGGGGAGAGGTGTTTGTCATTCTAAACAAAACTAATAGAAAAGAAGTTTATTAAATACCCAAATACCTGAGTGGACACGGCATAGTTTCAGTCTGAGCTCAAGGAAACAACACAGCTTGTTTGAGGGCAGCTGGAAATAAACCTCCTTCAGGGATGAAAAACAAGGGAGAATGGGATCTCACCACTCGCCTGGAACAGGCAGTATCTAGCAGATGCCTAATATCCTCCTAGGAAGAAAAGGCCTCGTCTACCAATTTTATAAAAAGCAGATCTTTAAACAATTTTTGTAAAAACTTCTTTCATTTTTCTATTTCTAAAATAATTCAAAAAACTGACTTAAATTTTTTAAATGAGTTTTTAAACCATCACGTAAAGTTATAGAAAGTCTGAATTGGACCAGGAGAATTAAAGAGAGTAAAACCCTTATATTTTAGTTCTTGGGGTCTATTAGAGTTCACAGGAGCTTAAAGGAGGTCCACAAACTGGGTTTTTATTTTGTATTTATCCAAAGCAGCTATATACTGAGAGCTGTAGGTCATTGAAGTACAAGAGACAACAAAGGGAATGTTCATTCATCTGTTTCTTAGTACAATACAAGTAGTACAATACCTAGCTCAAAAAGTACTTCATGAATGAGTGCTAAGTGAAAGAACAAAATATCCCCAAGGAAGGAGTGACAGTGACCCCCACTTCACATTCTGCTTCAGATTAGACACAACTATGCCACATAAATAGTATTAAAAAATCCTGTTCATAGCAGTTTTGTCTGTAATTCCAGATATTAAAAATAGCCCTGATATCCTTCAACAGGGGATAGTTTAACTGTGGTATATCCATACTATTGGATACTTCTAAACAATAGAGGAACAAACTAAAAATGCATACGACAACTTGAATGAAGCTCAAGGGAATCGTACAATCCCAAAGGGTTACATACCATATGATTTCATTATGCAACATTCTTGAAATGGCAAAATTATAGGCATGCAGAACAGACTGGTGGTTACCAGGAGTTAGGGATGGGGTAGGGGAGGTGGAAGGTGGGAGGGAGATGCATATGGTTGAAAAGAAAAATGAGAGGGATCCTTATGAGGATGGAACTGATTGTAGCTTGACAATGATGATACAGGCATACACATGTCCAAGCATGCACACACACATACCAGTATGTGTAAAACTGGGAAATCAGGACTATATTGATGAAGACACCCTGGTTGTGACTCTTGTACAGTAATTATTGTACTACTAGTGGCCCAGTGCACGAAATTCATGCACATTAAAAGGGGATTAATTAGAGGAAATATTTTAATATTGCTCTTTGCTCTTTCTCTATAATAGAAGTGTCAGAGATTAAAGAAAATTAGTAAAATGTATATGAAAATCTTCCTCCTGTCAGAGTCTGGGGTGCACCATGGAACCCAGAGTCAAGTCTTCAACCACCCACGTGCACCCCAAAATCTCTTGAGACCCAAACCTGGATGGCCCCGCTTCATTGGGCTAGATCCAGACCTGGCCGGTCCCACCGTGTCAAGCCCTGCCAGGTGGAGGGGTGCAGTCTCAGGTCCTCTGGGTGCCAGGGCAGGGGGGCATGGCCTGAGGTCCCCCATCAAGCCCTTCTGGGCGGAGGGAGTGGCCTGTGATCCCCCAGCCTGGTGTTGGGGCTGGGGGCACAGCCTGAGGACCCCTGGCCTGGTGCTGGGGTGGGGGGCATGCCCTGAGGTCCCCTGGCCCAGGACCAGGGCAGAGGGCACACCTTGAGGGCTCCTGTCAAGTCCTGCTGGGTGGGGGGCACAGCCTCAGGTCCCCTGGCCTGGGGCCAGGACGGGGGGCATGGCCTGAGGCCTCCCAGCCTGGTACCAGGGAAGAGGGTGCAGCCTGAGTTCCTCTGGCCTGGTGTCAGGGCGGGGGGAGCAGCCTGAGGTCTCCTGTCAAGCCCTGCAGGTGGAAGGCACGACCTGAGGTCCCGTCAAGCCCCATGCAGGAGGTGGGTGGGCGCGCAGCCTCAGGTCCCTGCTGATTGCTCCTTAAGGCTCGTTATGGGAACTTAGCCTCAGCTGTGGGTGCAAATTGACCGGAGTGACGGTCAATTTGCATATTCCCTCTTTATTATATAGGATAATTTTGCAAGGTGTTATCATTGAGGAACACAGGTAAAAGTACACAGCTCTCTCTAAATTATTTCTTATAATTGCATGAGAATCTACAATGACCTCAAAATAAAAGTTTAATTAAAGATAAATATATTTTTTATTTTTCAATTACAGTTTACATTCAATATTATTCTGTATTAGTTTCAGATGTACAGTATATTGGTTAGCAAATCATGTTCTTTATAGGGTGGTCCCCCAGATGTTTCAAGAACCCACCTGGCCCCTTACATAGTTAAAAATAAATATATTGAAGCAACCCCTCCTCTGTCCCATCAGCACCAATTTCACGTGTGCTTGTATGTGCATGCATGTGTGTGTGCGTGTAACACATTAATCTTTCCTAACCACCTACATAGAACTCTCCCACCTCTGAACTCCGAACACACCAATTGTTTTTGTATCATAGGATCTAACTACTGTTCTTACATTAAGTACAAACATTTCAGGACTTTTATATGTTCCTATCCTATATAATAAAAGAGAAACATGCAAATTAACCTTCCCTCTGCTATGCTCAAGCCATGCCCACATACCACGCCCACAGGCCAATCAGAGTGACTATGCAAATTAACCTGACAAAGATGGCAGTTAATTGCATATGCAGGTGTCAAGTGTCCCAGGAGGCAACGGTGGCTGAGGTTGCGGGCTCCCAGGACCAGTGCCAGCTTGGGAGGTGAGGCCTGCTGTGCCTAGCCACACCCTCGGGCTCCCAGGACCTTTGCCAGCCCCAGGAAGCAAGACCACAGCCACACCTGCAGGCTCCCAGGACGTTGTCGGCAGACAGCAGAGCAGGAGAGGAGCGGGTGGAGAGTGGGAGATTTGGAGGACTTGGCAGAGCAGGAGACTGCTGGACATAGAGCAGAGCAAGAGAGAGGGTGGTTTGGAGGGAGCGGCTCCCTCTGTCACCCCAGCTTCCTCATCACAGCTGTGTAAACTGATAGCAGAGAGAAGGAAGTCACACCCCCACAGAATCAGCCAGAATCAGCCGTTGGTCAGAGAACTCTCAGTGGCCTGACAGCCAGGACTCTCATTTACCTGCATCTCAGACCGTGACAGTAGAGAGGTGGGACTATGTTTAAAGAATAACTGTTGATAGAACATAGCTCTGCAGCTGAAAGATGCCGGCGTTATCAACAGAAAATGTCTGCAGAGCAGCATGTATCTGATCTTGAAAGGCGGCAGTGCCTGTGAAGAATGTATCTGAACACCAGTTACTGGAAAAATGTTGCTCCGATGCCAAAAAACATTGGTGTTATCGACAAAAAATGTCTAAAGACCAACGTGCCTTTGAAGTTGAAAGAAGGCAGTGGCAACAACAGAATATGTCGAGAGAACAGTCATCAACAAGTACTACCAATACTGGTAGGAACTGACTTCTCAGCAAAAATGGAGTACATGAGGATGCAATTCTCGAACATAGTTATGGTAGAATGACTATTCGATGTGAATTCTGCCTATCACTAAATTTCTCTGATGAAAAACCATCCAATGGGAAATTTACTCTGTGTTATAGCAAAGGGAAAGTCAGTCCAAATGATATACATTTTCCAGATTACCCAGCATATTTTAAAAAATTAATGACAAAGATTCTGACAGTAAAAATTCCATGGAAAATATTCGTTCCATAAATAGTTCTTTTGCTTTTGCTTCCATGGGTGCAAATATTGCCACACCATCAGGATATTGGCCATATTGTTTTAGAATACACAGACAACTTTATCACCATACTGGAACTTTACATCCTTCAGATGGTGTTTCTTGGAAGTTTGCTCAACTCTATATTTTGGATACAGCCAAGGCTACAAGTAAAAGATTAGCAATGCCAGAAAATCAGGGCTGCTCAGAAAGACTCATGATCAACATCAACAACCTCATGCATGAAATAAGTAAATTAACAAAATCATACAAGATGCTACATGAGGTAGGAAAGGAAGCTCAATCTGAAGCAGCAGCAAAAGGTATTGCTCTCACAGAAGTAACAATGGCAATTAAATACGAACATAACAGTGACCCAGGTAGATATAATTCTCCTCGTGTAACTGAGGTTGCTGTCATATTCAGAAATGAAGATGGAGAACCTCCTTTTGAAAGGGACTTGCTCATTCTTTGTAAACCAGATCCCAATAATCCAAATGCCACTAAAATGAAACAAATCAATATCCTGTTTCCTACATTAGATGCAATGACATATCCTATTCTTTTTCCACATGGTGAAAAAGGCTGGGGAACAGATATTGCATTAAGACTCAGAGACAACAGTGTAGTCGACAATAATACTGGACAAAATGTAAGGACAGGAGTCACGCAAATGCAGTATTATGGATTTCATCTCTCTGTGTGAGACACATTCAATCCTATTTTAAATGCAGGAAAATTAACTCAACAGTTTATCATGAATTCCTATTAAAAAATGGAGGCCAATTGGATAAATTTTATCAAAGTAAACCAATCTAAGTTTGATGGATTATCTCAAATCTAGATCTGAAAATGACAATGTGCTGATTGGTAAAATGATAATACTTCCATCATCTTTTGAGGGTAGTCCCAGAAATATGCAGCAGCGATATCAGGATGTTATGGCAATTGTAATGAAGTATGGCAAGCCTGATTTATTCATAACCATGACATGCAACCCCAAATGGGCAGATATTGCAAACAATTTACAATGCTGGCAAAAAGTTGAAAACAGACCTGACTTCATAGCCAGAGTTTTTAATGTTAATCTGAATGCTCTTTTAAATGATATCTATAAATTCCATTTATTTGGCAAATAGCTAAAATTCATGTCATTGAATTTTAGAAATGCAGACTGCCTCATGCTCACATATTATTGATATTAGATAGTGTGTCCAAATTACATTCCTCTAATTAATTCCCCCCTTCAATGTACACAAATTTTGTGCACCGGGCTACTAGTCTAGATAATAAAAGCTCCTGAGACAGGGCCCATGTCTTATATCTTTTTGGGTACCATCCTAATGCCTAGCACAATGCTGAGCCTGGAGAGTGAATAAAGGTGTTTTTTTAAAATAAATGAATGAAGGAATATATGCATTTTTTTATTCTCAGAGTAGAGCTGGATAAACTGGAAATTCACATGCTTTTGCTCCAAGTTTCTCAACCATGTCTTCCTGCCTTAGAGGCCTAGAGCGAGATAAAAGCTCACCTCCAGCTGAGCCTGGGGTGGTAGCAAGTGCACACAGCTGCAGTCGGAGATCTGCACTGATTATCTGTTGTGTGAGCTTGAGGTAGTTAATTTCTCTGAACCTCAGTTTCCCCATTTGTCAAATGGGGTAATACTTAGTTCTGCAAGACTGCTATGCGAGGGAGACATGACATGTATAAACAGCCCAGTTCCCTGTCAACTGAAATACATGCTCAATAAAGGCTTTTATCCTCCCACAGATACTTCCGGCCCCAATTCTCTCTAGATAGTTCAAAATGATAGCCAGTTGTTAGTAAGCTTACATCTTTTCAATAAGTAAGTGCTGTTTTATTCATTTAGCACCATTCTCTAAAGATCAAACTTTTGCTTCCATATCACAAAAGAAATATGAGCAACGTACATGGAGATAGAGGATGAAGTAAATGGGAGGAGGCCAGTTAAAGAGGAAGACAATAAATAAGGGCATTTTTGATAGCGGTGAGGACAGTGTACACAGGTCCCTCTCTCCACAAATCACTACGGAAGCGGGCTTGCCTGGGGCTTGCTCTCCTCCTCCATGGCTCCATGCAGTGGTCCCACCCAAAGGCAGCACACACACTAGGGGAAGACACTCCCAAAAACCTACTGATTCCTAAGAACTGTGGGCTGGTGGTACTGGGAAGGAGAGAGGGCCTCTGTTTATATTCTCTGCTGGGGAATTATTTGTTTTCAGGGTAAGTCCACTGCTTCCTTCTCAGGGCTGGGAGTGCCTTAGCCCGCTCTTACCCACAGGATCATAACTTTTCCCCTCAGTGGGCAGCTGTCTGCAAACATGTTTGCTCTGGATGTGTCACTGGGTCATGAGGAGTTCTCTGAGAAATACTTTACACATGGGTGTCTCCAAGCACAGGCAGCAGAGATATTTGCTGACCCATGAGGCAGGGATGGACAAACACTGGATGCGGTTCCAGGGTCCAGGTTCTAAAAGAAAATACTAACTCAGTCAGGTGATCAGTCAACAGCATTGTGAGCCCCGACTCTATACCTGGCCTCTGCTAGAGACTGAGAAGGACTCATCGCTTACAGGGGACAAAACAGGTGTCCCCCATCGCAGAGTTCTGGTCTAATCCAGCATACTAGACTCACACATGCTGGCGTTACTTCTACCATGACAACCTTTCATGTACAACAGCTCATCTGTCAAAGGAAAGGGTTTAAAAATAGAAAATTATTCCAAGTGTAGTCCTACAACCAGCAGAGCACATAAAAAAGAATATACTAGTAGATGTCTCACGTCCCATGGATTTCAGAAAAGACATGTACTGTCCAAAAGGATTGTTTTTAATTTTTAATATATTTTTATTGATTTCAGAGAGGAAGAGAGAGAGAGAGAAATAGAAACATCAATGATGACAGAGAATCATTAATTGGTTACCTCCTGCACACCCCACACTGGGGATTGAGCCCGCAACCCCCAGTACCCTTGATTGGAACCAAACCCAGAACCCTTCATTCCAAAGGCTGATGCTTTATCCACTGAGCCAAACCAGCTAGGGCTCCAGAAGGATTTTACCTCTTCAAAGCCTATGCGTTTTATTCTCTTATTAATACAGTGAATAAGCGCATAATCATAATTAGGTAATTACCTTGTGCCAGGCACTATACAAAGGCCTTCAAAGAATCATCATCTCATTTAGCTTTGAAATAGTTTAAGAGTGATGCATGTAATAGATAAGGAAATTCCAGCTTATAAAGACCAAGGATGTAAAGTCAGGAGCATCTGATTCAGAACCAATATTCTGGATCTTCATACTAAGCTACACTACCATGTTTGCTTGGTTTAGAAAGAAGGCCAAGGTTATTCAGAATGTATACAGTATTAATCCTTCAAACATATTAAGTTGAACCACACAAAATTGCCAATATACAATAATTTTGTCCTATACAGATGGCCATTTCACTTGGTTCAACCTAACATAATAGCAAGACACAGAATGACATGGGTTTAAATTAACCCCAGCCCTAACTAGATGTATGACTTGGAGCAAATTAACATTTTTAGTCTTCACTTGCTTCACCCCATAAAATGAAAAGGTTGAGCTGAATTTGTCCCTCCCAGCTCTATACTTGCAAGGGAAGACGGGGAGAAGCACCACAATTCTTTTGTCCAATCATTATTTATTAAAAGACTACTGCACTCCAAACACTCTCCTCTTTCATTCTAAATTCAGCCACATTACAAGGACAGCTTCCCCGCAGCTTCCTCTGATCCCTGGGCTCCCGATGTTAGGGAGAGTTCCTGTTTGCCTGCTATTTATGGAAACTGGAGTGTGCCCAGTGGTGGTGGCAACTCCTGCCTCATCAGAGGAGAAAACCAAAGGACCTAGAATACACTTTAGGGTGAAGAGATGAAGTATGGGTGTGGCAGAAGAAATGGCCCAGTTGAACAAATGTGTATCTTCCAAAACAAAAAACTCTCAGTAAATATTCTGGATTACAGAAACTTCTAGAAAAATATTCCACTCTTTTCTGGACCTCATGTATACTCCTTAGGAAGATAGTCACCTAGTCTTAAAAAAAATACAGAAAGGAAAAGCCCTCAGCTTTGCTGGATAGAACACTTGAGCATCTAGTCATAACCTTTGCAATGGTTAAGGATTAAATATAGAAAATCACAGGATAACACCTGGCTATGCTACTTATTAGCTTTGTGACCCTGGACTTATTACTCAAGCCGTCCCTGCCTCAGTTTCCTCACCTGTAGAATAATGGTTGGGATAGATGACTTCTACACATCTTTCCTATCCCAAAGGTTAGCCAGTCCTTTATCATCTGAGTCTTTACCAGCTAATCTGCCATCTGTTCCCTTTTGCACTGCCCTCTGTGGACACAGCAAACAGCTGTTTTCCAATACGCCTACAATAGCTCTTCAAATACATACTTGAGAACTCTCATTAGTGCTCACTTCACTCCCTCTCCTCTGGCCTACATCAAAGTCCTAGATGAAGTGTGGTTAGCAAGATGTTGACAGTAACTATGTGGGGGTCATATGCCTAAACTTTGAGCCCATAAGGAAGGGAATACATGCAGCTAATCACTGTTCTCTCTCAACTTGTCTCTTCTCTCTCAATCCTCTCTCTCTCTCTCTCTCTCTCTCTCTCTCTCTCGACTGAGAAAGACTGAGAAAGACTCATCACTCCTAACTTCATCCCCTGGGAATTCTACCAGCTGTTATAGGAATACAAAAGCTGCAAGAGAAGGGGATTAATAACTTGGACAAACTGACAGTTGACATCAAACCCACACACAGTATGTAATCAGTGAACTCTATAGGATGGATTATTATTATATAGTAAATTGGGGCATGTAAGAGTAAAAATAAGCCAGATTAACAAGGTCTGATGAGGGGTATAGTCTGCTCCAGGGAACACCTGTAGGAGATTAGAAAGACATAACTCACCAGGGAAACCATGACACCAACCCAACTCTCTGGGGGATGGTCTTCAAATTAGGGTTGACCCTGGCATCTACCCACACAGCTCCCTCAAAACCACTCTTCTGGGACAGTTTAGAATCAGCCGTGTGATAGGACAGTGGAGGCAGTTGACAGCCAATGTCCTTTGCCCCTCTGTGTTCTATTCCAAGTCAGAGTTGCTCATGTCTCTCTTAACTTAGAGCTTAATTTTCTAGTCCATTTAATGCAAACTATCTCCTCATAGGACTCCTTTGAAGTGTGTCACCTTAAATACCTTGAATTCTCCAGGAGGACTTTTTCCCCTTTTAGAACAAGTACCTTTAGGAAATAATAAACCAGAGTCAACATGATTTCATAAGAGAAGTAACCATAAAAGCAAATTGTTAATCAACTGAATCCTCTCCGGTGCCGATTCTTTGTTTCAGACCTTTTATTACATCTCATTCTTCATTATAAGATACAAATATTTACAAGAAAGGAAGTAATTTGAAAATTGTTATTAATTAGATTCTATATTTTAGAGATGAGCAGTTTTCTTTTTCCCCTTCAGGGACTTTGAAATATAAACCTTTTCCAAGAGACAGACATGGCAAAAAATTTTAGCCACCTCAAATTTTTATAACATCCATGAAATGTAAGCTGATATATCTCATGGCCTATGTTCTATAAACCTGTCCTTAAAAATCAGGCACATGCTCTCAGCACTTTTTGTTATGGAAATTGTTCCAACAGTCAAATAAATAGGCGTTTTCATGAGTTAAGGCCTCACAGCTGTCACATTATTTCATTCTGCACAAATGAAAAATCCAATTACCAAAAATTTTTTTTAAAAGGTTAGGGAATCTGTGGCTGGAATCTGGCAAGCAATTGCATCTTCACATTTAGTCGGTGTCCTCTCTCAATGGAAATATGAACTCTGTAAAATATTTGATTAAATATAACTGTGTGCTCTGAAAAACAAGCCCAGCACAACTGGAAACATGTCAGAATAAGAAGTCAATGGTTTGCCATCTTTAATGAATGATACTATGCAACTCATTAGAGAAAAGAGTTCGCAATTCCTCAATCCCCATGCTGCAATGACTCAAAAGTGCAGACTCAAACACTAAAGGACCACAGAACAAGCCATAAAACCTGCTGCTTCAAGATCACAGAATAGATTTTCATATCACAAAACTCAAAAGATCCACATTCCTAATTGGGCATTGTGTGTCCAAGAAGGGACCTTGAATCTACAAAGTCTCCTCTGCTTGTTTGTGTGTAATTTCTACTATTTTCCTGGTATTTGGTGATGGGTAGTGGAGGGGGGATCATTATGTTAGGGGGAAAGTACAAGAAGACTCAAACATGAATTCTCATTTATTTCTGATGAAAATTTAAATAATTGTTTGACGTTTACAAAGAAGTCAAAGAAAAGCAGAATTCCCAGAAATTGCTCCAGGAGTTGATGGAAAGTGGAGTCCATGATCTGCCCTTTCTTTTTAATAAAACCAAGAAATACTAAGAACTAGATGGCCTTTCAAAATGCAGAGGTTCCCTCAAATGATATTTGACAAAGGTGCCAAGACTATCAAATGGGGAAAAGATAGTCTTTTTAACAAATAATGCTGTTTTAATAAATAAAACTGGATAGCTACATGCAAAACAATGAAGTTGGACCCTTACCTAAAAAAATAAAAGCGTAATATTAAAATTAACTATCTCTTCGGGATGGGTAAGCCACGCCCACCAGCCAATCAGAGTGACTGTATGCAAATTAGCCCAGCCAACATGGAGGCCGCCACTCACGGACCGGAGTGAACGGCAGCTTCCATTGCAGCAGGAGCGAAACTGAAACTGTTTGCCAGCGGGCTCAGCTTATCCTGGCTCCAGGCAAAACATATCTGCAACAAAGTCTCAATTATAGACAGCAGGCCTGGCCTGACTACTAAGGGTAACAATGTCTCATTATAGAAGCCATGAGGTGAAGAGGAGGAGGTTTCGTTACTAAGCCTCAGCTTAAAGGAACAGTGCATCAATTATAGAAGATAAACCCCAGCCAGAAACCTGCTTCCAGCCAGCCTTGCTGGGACATTGGGTCAAAGGGGAACAAAGCACCTCTCAGCCCGTCACCCAAGCTGGTCACAACCCAATGGGGTGAGGGACGTTACTGGGGGGTTTGGCCAGCCTGCAAACAGCCATCAGCCCCTCATCCAGGCTGGCCAGGTACCCCAGTAGGGACCCAAAACCTGAAGGGACTGTGGGCAGCCTGAAAACGCCCCTCAGCTCCTTACCCAGGCTGGCCACACCCCCATGGGGTCAGGGTCCCCATTGGGAGGCTTGGCCAGCCTGCAAACAGCCATCAGCCCCTCACCCAGGCTGGTCAGGCAAGCCAGCAGGTGGACATCCCCAGAGGGGTCCCAGACTGTGAGAGGGCACAGGCCGGGCTGAGGGACCTCCCGAGTGCACAAATTTTTGTGCACTGGGCGCCTAGTATTATATATAAAAACTAACTCAAAATGGATCTAAGACCTAAAACTATGAAACTTTTATAAGAAAACCTAGGGCCAAAACTCCATGATACTGGTTTTGGCAATTTCTTGGTTATGATACCAAAGGCATAGACAAATTGAAATTCATGAAAAATTTTTAAAAATTGTGCATCAAAGTACACTATCAACAAAATGAAAAAATAACCCACAGAATGGCAGAAAACATCTGAAAATCTATATCTGATAAGGGGTTATATATATATATACAGATTGCATATCCAGAATATATATAATGAATTCCTAAAACTCAATAACAGCAACAAAAATGATTTTAAAATGGGCAAAAAATTTGCATAGACATTTCTCCAAAGAATATATACGAATGACCAATAAGAACATGAAAAGGTACTCCACATCACTAATCATTAGGGAAATGCAAATCAAAACTACAATGAGAATCCACCTTCACATCCATTAGGGTTGCTACTATTAAAAAAATAGATAATAACACATATTGGCAAGAATGTGAAGAAATTGAAATCCTTGTGCACTGTTGGTGGAAGTGTAAAATTGGTATAACCTCTGTGGAAAACAGTATGGCACTTCCTTAGAAAACTAAAAGTAGATTTACCATGGGATCTAGCTACTCAACTTCTGGCTATACGTCCAAAAGAACTGAAAGTAAGGTCTCAAAGAAATATTTACACAACCATGTTCATAGCAATATTATTCACAATAGCTAATACATGGAAACAATCCAAGTTTCCATTTGATGGGTGAATGAATGAACAAATTGTGGTATATACAAACAATGGAATATTATTGACCCTTAGAAAGGAAGAAGATTTTGATATATGCTTCAACATGGATGAATCTTGTGGACATTATGCTAAATGAAATAAGTCAGTAACAAAAAGGGAAATAACTGTGTGACTCTGCTTATATGAGGCACTTAGAGTAGTCAAATCTAGAGACAGAACATAGAATGGCGGTTGCCAGGAGCTATGAGTACAGTGGGATGGGTAATTATTGTTTAATGGAATGGATATAGAGTTTCAGTTTTACAAGGTGAAAAGAGTTATGGAGCTGGATGGTGGTGATGGTGCACAAAATTGTGAATATGTTTGAAGTTACTATATACTTAGAAAAGGTTAAGATGATAAATTTTATGTGTATTTTCCCATAAGAAATGGGGAGAAATGCCTACATTCCCATTTCCTTATAATATCACTAAAGAAAGGGTTAAGTGTCTGCTCTTTAGTATCCACATTTATGTCTCAGAACTACCACTTAGCAATTACCTTAGGCAAGTGACTTAGCCTCTCTGTGCTTCAGCTTCCTTGTGGATAAACTATCTACTTAGAAGTGTGGTGTGAGGATTAGATGCGTTTGCATGTATAAATCACTTAGTCTAGCATATTAAACACCAAATAAGTAGTAGTTGTTATTATTACTACCAACACTAAATCTATTCTTAGCATCCCAAATAAAATCATAGCTCCTCATGGAGAAACCATTTGTATTTTGCCCCAGGTTCAACATCAGACCTGACCAGAAAAAGTGAATCTTCCCTTCCTTAGCCAGAGCACACTGATGGGAATTAGGACCCAAGTTCCTCTGTCCTTTGTAAAACAAAAGAAGTAAGATATATCCAGTCACATTCATTCAACAAATGTTAACTGTGTACCTAATCTGTGCTGGACACTGTATGAGGAGCTGCATATATTCTCTCATGCTCAGCACTTTCCACTGTACTCTCTGGAGGCCAAGGCCTTGTTTCCTTACTGAAGCATGCTGATCATTTGAAGGAAATGTTATATGAAAACATTTCCCAGTAATATTTTCAACAATAAAGAATTATTTTTAAAAAACAACATTTTCCAGGATGAAACTGATTAGAAGGGGATACCCCACATTGTCCATTTCTATTTTTCTCCCTATCCTATCTAATAAAATAGTAATATGCAAACTGACCATCACAAGATGGCTTCCCCCATGTGGTCAAAGATGGCCACCACAAGATGGCCAGCAAGGGAGGGCAGTTGGGAGGGACCCAGGCCCCCAGGGGAGGGCAGTTGGGAGGGGGACCAGGCTGGCAGAGGAGGGCAGTTGGGGGGGGACCCAGGCCCCCAGGGGAGGACAGTTGGGAGGGGGACCAGGCTGGCAGAGGAGGGCAGTTGGGGGGGGACCCAGGCCTGCAGGGGAGGGCAGTTGTGGGGACCCAGGCCTAAAGGGGAGGACAGTTGGGGGAGACCATCCTGGCAGGAAGAGGGCAGTTAGGGACAATCAGGCCGGCACAAGAGCAGTTAGGTGTTGACCAGGATGGCAGGGGAGTGGTTTGGGACAATCAGCAAGTGAGAGGTTGGGAGCCAGCAGTCCTAGATTGTGAAAGAGATGTCTGACTGCCCATTTAGGCTTGATCCCACAGACAGTCGGACCTCCCTCAAGGGGTCTCAGATTAGAAAGGGTGCAGGTTGGTGTGAGGGACACCACCCCCACCCCCCACCTCCATTCCGTGCATGAATTTCGTGCACCGGGCCTCTCATCTAATCTAATAAAAGAGTAATATGCAAATTAACCCTCACTCAGTTACACCTAAGCCATGCCCACCAGCCAAGCCACGCCCACCAGCCAATCAGAGCGGCAACATGCAAATTAACCCAGCCAAGATGGTGGTTAATTTGCATACCAAGGCGAGCAAAGACTAAAGACAGCATAGAAGGAAGCCAAGTACTGTAGAAGGGAGCCAAGCAGTGAAGGGAACAGAGTCGAGGCAGCGGAGACGGTGAAAAAGGGAGGGAGAAGGGAGGGAGCTGAGGCTGCAGAGACAGGAGCCGAGGCGGCAGAGATGGAAGCTGAGGCGGGCTTCGCTCCCTTCTCTGCTTCATTCTGGCTCAGGAAGCCCTATTCTTGCAGGAATCTTCCTGCAACGGGCCACTAGTCTATAATAATAAAAGCATAGTATGTTAATTAAACTGGACAGACGGACAACCTTCTGGACAAAGTAGGAGCTGCAAGGGCCAAGCCAGCTGCCACGGCTACAAGGGCCAAGCCCCTTGCATGAATTTTGTGCATCGGGCCTCTAATAGTTCCATAAAAAAAACAAAACACCCTTTTCATTTATTTTCAAATTAATTAAGCAGGTTATTTTTAGAGAAACTTTTGCTCGAAATCTGTCAGATGGAAGACTTCAGGCAAGCTTGCTTTGAAATTGATAAAATGACAGAGCAGCCTGGCTGGTTTGGCTCAGTGGATAGAGTTCAGACTGTGGATTGAAGGTCCCAAAGTTTGATTCTGGTTAAGGGCACATGCCCGGGTTGCTGGATCCCCAGTTGGGGGTGTGCAGGAGGCAGCCAATCAATGATTCTCTCTCATCATTGATATTTCTATTTCTCTCTCCCTCTCCCTTTCTCTCTGAAATCAATAAAAAAATACTTAAAAAAAAAAAAGAATGGCATCATATTTAAAAAAAAAAAATGACAGAGCACATCATCCCTGCCCCCACCCAAACTCACACACATCCAGCAGATCATAGCTCACTGCTGGGTGAGGTGAATACGGTCAGGGAGATGCCATGCTGGGAGACACATAGGACTCAAAAAAGGCTAGGCACAAGCACAGAGCAACCACATAAGCTATCATCGCCAAGGAAATTGCCTCTAAAACTTCCAGCCAGGCACCCAAAGCTACAGCTTCTCCACACTTAACATTGCTGAGGCCGGGTAAGACTCGGCCACCTGTAAAAGAGCTGATATAATGATGATGATTCTATGAAGTCACACTATTGTGTCTTGGCAGCACAGTGGCGGGTTGGGGGGTGGGGGGCCCACAATGACTCGAGAGTGAGACCTGCCTGGGCTTGGGTCTCAAGGGCACCACTTCATTGCTTGTGTGACTCTGGACAAATATTTAACTTCTTTAAGTTCCACTTTCCTTATCTGTATTTTATGGCTTAAATTCCTACCTTTGAGGATCTTTGTGAGGATTAAAGGAAATGATTCATGTTAAAGGCCCAGCTGATGTTTGACACACTAGAAGCTCAACATGATGGATGCCCTGCCGTGTACATACAGCCTTAAGAACTGGGCTCATCTCTTATGCAAGGGCCAGTAACCTCTCTGAGCCTTTAATACTCTGAAATCTTGGCTCAAAAAAAAGAAGGGGGGGGCGGCTCTGCTTTTGTGACAGTTCATGTGTGTTAAGGGGATCCCCAAGACCAGCCCAGGTTTTGATGATTCACTAGGAGGACTCCTAGGACAGCACATGGTCACAATCACAGCTAGGACTGATTACAGCCAATCAGCAAAGAAAAATGGTCGATGGGGCAAATCCTGGGGAAAACAAAGTGTGAGCTTCTAAGAGTCTTTTCCCAGCAGAGGAACACAGGACACGCAACAAGTTGTGACAACCTGTGGGAATGTTACAAACTGGGGAAGCTCATTTGAGATTCAGTGCCCAGGATTTTTACACGGGGGGGGGGGGGGGGGGGGGGGGGGGGTCGAGTAGTCAGCCTCTTCTCGGCAAGTCTTCAAATCCCAGACTCCCAGAAGGACAGGAGGTGCTCAGCAAAAGCTGTGTTGTTTGCACAAACAGTTTAGGGAAAGTGAGCAGCTCTTCTCCTTGAGAGTGGCGGGAACCCTTCCAAATCCAAGTTCCCAAATGTCAGCCAAGGAGGCCCTAGACTCAGACATGCTCTGCACACACGAGCGCAAAACACTAATTACTAACTACTAACTGACTGCTTAATTCTAATGACTAACCTATGTATTGAAATCTTTAAAAAAATTAGCGAACATAACTCAGTGCTTCATTCAGCACATTTGTACTATGTCAGCCGGCTGGGCTCCACACATTAAGGAAATAAGCCCCTGCCCTCTACCACTTTCAGACCAATAGGGGAGATAAGATGAGTACATAAAGAGCGACAACACAAGATGGTATGCGATGGCGCCGTAAAAGAGGTATAAGCCAAACACCAAACCAGTTAGAGAAGGAAGCGGATACTTCCTGCTGTGATCAACCAGAAAGATTCTGGTAAGAATTACCATAGAGCTGCAGTTTTAAAGACAGGATTTCAGAGGAAGTGACAGGGCTGGGCAGAGCTCACTGAGGACAATAAAAGTACCATTTGATTGGAATCAGTTTAATTGGAAGACAGAGTTCATAGATGGGGATGGTGGGAGACAAGAATTTAAAATAGAAGCTGGGATCAGATCATCGAAGGTCTCCAATGTTGGACTAAAAAGCAGTGGTTCACAACCTTCTGGCCCTTTAAATACAGTTCCTCATGTTGCAACCCCAACCATAAAATTATTTTCGTTGCTACTTCATAACTGTAATGTTGCTACTGTTATGAATCATAATGTAAGTATCTGATATGCAGGATGGTCCTAGGCAATCCCTGTGAAAGGGTCGTTGGACCCCCAAAGGGGTTACAACCGCAGGTTGAGAACCGCTGGACTAAAAAAATTGCCCTTTATGTAGTTGGTGATGGGGAGTCTGTGTGTGTGTGTTTACTCTTTTAATCGTTCTACTTTAGCATGAAGGAAGGAGAGGATTACAGAATTTACCCCATCGACCTTTTTTCTTTGCTGATTGCCTGTCATCAAAGAGGCTAGGGCTCTCACAGTGGACCTCACAAAAGCCAAAGAAAGCCCAAGTGGCAGAAGAGGTGAAATGCAAATGTCATGTGGGAACAACACCGAGAAGGAAGCAGTAACAATGCCCCTTGGAGATGCACCAGACTCAAAGACGCAAATAAGACTCCAAGTTCTTGAGCTGAGCTACCTGGGGGATTAGTGCACTGAACCAGGAATGCCTGGAAGGGCAGCCAGGTTAAAGGTAAAACTAACAGCATGGCAGAAAAGTCAGTGGACACGTCTAGAACCTCCGTGAAGTGCTCAGGAGACAGGCTGTGGCTGGAACTGTAAATACGGAAGTCCCCAGCTGAGAGGCTCAGCGACAGCAGTGTGGGTAGTTGAACTCAGGAAGAGAAAGAATGCAATGAAAAAAAAAATCACAGAAAAGAAAGCAAATGACATTGTATTTGTCAACTGAAAATAGAAAGAGCAGTCGGGTTGGAGAAGAATAGTGGTGTGTCACAAAGCTGGGGAGAGAACTTCAGGAAAGAAGCAGTTATCAACCCAGCCAGTTAGGGCAAGGAGTCAAGGCCCACCAGAGCAAGGAAAGGCGTGTTGTGGTAACTGGTGTGTCACCAGTGATCTCTGACAATTAAATACAGGGTGGGGCAAAAAACTGTGTGAGCCAAGGCTTCATGTCCCTGAGGAAGAAGGTGAATGAAGCTCTGGAGGCTGAGGATAAAAGTGATATAAAGAGGGGACCCAGCTTCAAAAGAATAGATGGCCATGAAGAGATGGAATCCAGCCCTGGCTGGTTTGGCTCAGTAGATGGAGTGTTGGCCTGCAAACTGAAGGGTCAGTCCTAGTTTCGATTCCGGTCAAAGGCACATGCAGGGGTTGTGGGCTCAAGACCCAGAAGGGGTCAAACAATTTTCATCATTAATGTTTCTGTCTCTCTCTCCCCTTTGCTCTCTGAAATCAATAAAGAAAAGAGAGAGATTGTATCCAAACAATGGTGGCACTGACTGCTAGTAGTAGCACCTGCACCTTTGCCCTCTATGCGCAGAGACAGGGAGAAGCTCAGGGACAATTAAGGGTGCTCTTCACAATCCATCAGCACAGTGATGATTATTCAAGAAGTTTACTGCCCACTGCCCACCAGGAGGCATGATCTATCTCCCTAGATACACAGAATATTGGTAACAGGCATTTTGGAGAGGCCAGACACTATGCAGGGCAAGCCCACAGCTATGCATTTCTTCTCCCTCAAGCAAATGTAACTTGGCTCTTAAGCTTAGTAGAGAAGTAACACTATAAACTAACTCTCTCTTTCTCTCTCTCTCTCTCTCGCTCTCTCTCTCTCTCTCTCTCTCTCTCTCCCTCTCTCCCTCTCTCCCTCTCTCTGTCTCTCTCTGTCTCCCCCCCCCCAAAGGAGTTCTCTATAGCCAGACTGCCTTCATTCCAGTCCTGACTCCACCACTTACTAGCTTTATGATCTTATGATCTGAAACAAGTTACTTAACCTTGGTGCCTCTGTTTTCTCATCTCTAAAATGGTCTTAATAACAGAACCTATTGCATAATGTTGTGGTGCAGATTACATGAGTTATTCATGTAAACAGCTTAACTAAAATTTTGGCACATGGTAGTGTTCAATTACTGTTGGCTATTATTCTTATTTTAACCTCACTACAATGCCACCAGACAAAGCCAGGCAATCACTATCATCTGCATTTCACTAATAAGGAAACTGAGACATAAGAGAGGAAATACTTGCCTAGTTTTCACACAGTGCGGGACACAAAGCAGGATTTGAAAACAGTCTAGTCCCCAGAATAAGATGCACAAAGCTCTTCATGCTCATCCCACTGCTACCTCTCTGGCCTCAGCTCCTGCCAACCTTGCCTTGAACTATGCCCACCACACTACTTCCTGCCCTTTTAACTATGTGATCCCTATTCATCCCTCAAGTCTCCTCTCAAATGTCACCTCTTCTTAGGAAGCCCTTGACATTTGATCCTCCTTCCCTCTCACCTCTCTTCTCCGTGCTCACCTCTGATGATTGACTTCACGCTGCGTGGTCACTATAGATATGTCTTCCCACTGGACTCTGAGCCTAAACCAACTTCTGGTGCATAACAAACATACTAAACACTCAGTATTTGTTGAGTGACCCAATGCTTGTCTCTAAATCTGATATTCTTCCTACTATATCATGCTGCCTCTTTTTATCAACAAATGTTCATTATGTAATAATAGTTTTGAAAGTGTAGCAACAAATTTCACCAAAGATCAAACAATCATACCACGCTTAAACATTAAGCTAAATGTAAGCACTGGTCATTGCACCTACAGGAAATGAAGCATGGGCACACACGCACATACATGCACACACACGCACCCTTCAAAAGGCTGATCATTCCCACCCACAGTTCATTGTCTTGGTGCCTTTGGCCTCAAAGGATTCATCCTCGGCATGGTCAACCCAGTGAGAAGGGCCTGGGGCTTGGCACATAAAGGAGGTCAGGTTCAAAGGTCTCACATTCAAAAGCCCAAGGTGACATCCCTGACAGGGATGGGGAATATTTTCTTCTACCGAGGGCCATTTGGGTATTTATAACATTACTCTCTGGCCATACAGAATTATCAACTTAAAAATCACCCTGCTATATTTGGTCAAACATTTAATTAACTCATCCCTAATGCCTTGGCAGGGCCAAATGACTTCATGGGCCTGATATGGCCCGAGGGCCAGATGTTCCCCACCCCTCTTCTAGGAGCTTAAAGCAGACATCTTGCTCCCTGTGTACCTAAGACTGTCAACCTAAGACTTGCAGTTCCTGACTGCTCAGGGTGATCTTGGGGAAAGGCTAGTAGAGAAAAGTGAGAGCACCCGCTGTGTCCTTGCTTCCTCACACACCACGCAAACACCTGTGCTCGGTTCCATGGCAAGAGCACAGCTGTCCCCAGCGGAATCTGGCAACTAGAGCCACATCTCCTCCACCCTCTTGGCTCCCAGCCACCACTGGTTCATGTGGGGAAGCAGGTGATCCTCTCTTCTTCCAGGCATCTCTAGCAACCAAGACGAATCTCCCCAGTGGCTCTCCCTGAGGAACACCGGGTACATGTCAGGTTTTCCCTCTGCTCTGCTTAAAGCAAACACTTAGCAAAACATAAACACAGACCTAGAAACACACAAACACGCACTTGTGTGTACTTGCATCTGACGCTGACTGCTTGGGGGAAAGGCCACCCGGTATCTGCAATTTGCCCATAAATGATAGTTTTGTGGTGCAGGCCTCCCTGCCCCTCCCCCCCCAGGAAACTCAGAGCCTGTTAACCACAGCAGTGCATGCTGAGCACTAGAAATTTGATAAAGCACTAACCAAATTCAGCATGCTCTGGGTGTCAACTACTTCCAGAATCTTCAACTCAATTCTGGAGTAATTCAAAAGGGCCTTCGACATTCTGTCTGGGTCCAAGCCTCACTCATTTTGCCAAAGGCCTACCTGGGTCTTTTGTTTAAAAAAAATGGTTAACATGCCTAACCTCCAAAGCAGGTCATATGTGTCTTTTTGTAATAATTTGGCTCCAATGTGATCTAGTCTATTCATCAGCATATGGAGTTACCATTTTCCAATATGTATGTATTTCCCATATAACATCTTTACAAGTAGCTTTTA
>PVJC01006325.1:0-55400 GCA_004026665.1 Murina feae | reverse complement strand
ATGCTAGAAGCCTGAGTGAGAGGCGCCCTTTTGCCTCCATTTCTCTGTCCCTCCACACCCATCATCGTCAAGACCTACCAACTTGATTTCCAAAACGTATCTCAGATCCATCCACTTCTTTCCATTTCCTCTTCCACAATCTAGGACACATCACCTTTCATTTGGCCTATTACACACCCTCTTGTGTGGTCTCTCTGTAGCCACCTTTGCCACTGAGAGCTTTTAAAACTGCAAATCTGATGATGTCATTCAGCATCAACCTCTCTCTTTTCTCCTTCTCACTAACAAAGCCCAGTGACTTGCTATGACTAACTGAATGTGCTAGAAATAGTCATGTTCCAGCTCTCTCTCTCCCTCCCTCCCTCCCTCCCTTCCCCTCTCTCTCTCTCTCTCTCACCCACACATAAAGTTTTTTCACTAACTCCTAGGACAAAGTCAGAAATCCCTAGTGGTGGTATTTAGAGCCATGAGAGTAGAAACTCTACCCACAGCGAGGAAGGCTGTACTGAGGAGGTGACATTTGCGTGTCCCTGAGAGAACAAATAGGCATGTGTTGGGTGAGTGGCAGGGGATGTCTAGCAGAGGAAAGAGTGCACACAAAGGCTGAGTTAGAAATGAGCACCAGAAGCGAGCAGAGATTTGTCTTGTGCAACCAAAGTATTGTTTATGGTAATAAACACAATAGGAACAATAAAGTGCAGCACAGGAAATATAACCTATAATATCGTAATAACTACGCATGGTGCCAGGTGGGTACTGGAAATATCAGTATTTTCTTTACAATATACTTTGTAAAGAATAGGGTTGTCTAACCACTAGGCTGTACACCTGAAGCTAATGCACAATAGGAATGTAAACTGTAACTGAAAAAATTTTTAATGAAAATATAATAAAATCACATCCTCAAATAATTTAAAATACAGCATATTAAGTTACAAGTAAAAAAAAAAATAGAAATAAGTCCTCACTAGTTTTATGGCACACAGGTACTTCACATACTGTCTTAGATTAGATTCCCTTGACACTGAACCTGAGATGGGAATCGCTGAGAGAGTGACTTACTGAGAAGTGAGAAGGAAGGGAGAAAAGCAGTGTGGGGCAGGGCAGGAGCTGAGTGAGGGCGTCTCGGCAGGAGTTCCACAGAGCGTTATAGAGTTGGTCTCCCCTTGAGACAAGGGCCAGGTTCCCCCACAGCCCTTTGGTTCATGGCTCCCATTCAGCAGAGGCCAATTCTCCAGGGCGGGGGCACCTGGGAAGAGCTGCCCTGGCCTAGTGAGGGGAAACTGGGAGGCACAACAGAATTCACAACACACACCTCATGGACCTCTCATAACAGCCTCGGGGCGGGTGTGACTCTTCCCATTGGACAGGAAGCTGGCATAACTTATGTGAGGGCTCCTGGTTGGGCTGTGGAGGAGCTGGGATTTGAAGGCAGGCCTGCTGGGACCCCAGGCCAATTCCTTTCTTCTTTATACTCCTCCCAGGTCACATAACCAGGAACTAGGAACCCCTGTAACTCCTGCCGGCTTTGCTCCCAACTGGGGAAGAGCGGTTCTCTACCAGACCTTCCACTCCCCGAAGATGCTGATGGGCCAGGAACCATGCCTGAGAACAGCAGCAGGTCTCAGACCACCCAGGCAAGTCTAGTTCAAAAGAAATGCAAGCTCCAGGGAGGAGGGAAAAGTGATCATATGTAAATGGTAAAGCTGCTATGCAGGAATTCTGTGGAGACTTGCAAAAACCAAACAATGGAGCATGAATTTGCAAAAGAAACTTCAAGCTCAAAAGAGCTGGTTTGAAAGTTTTTAAAGGAGGATATAGTTGGCTGATGTATATCCTGTCAGAACCTCTGTCTCAGCTGCAGTTTCTAAATAAAGAAGATGGGGTTTCAGGAAGAGCAGGTTTTCAACATGATGAAAATGGATGTTCTAGAAGCAAACATCTCCCAGAAATGGCTTCCAGCTGATGTCCAGAGCTTTGCACATAATAGCTGCTCAATAAACATTTGCTAAATGGGTAAACATTGTATTTAACTATATTTATAAAATGCATTTTATGCCATTTAGAGTGTTTATCCTCTGAATCCTCTACTGGCTACAAGACCTTCATTTTGCTACATGTTTATGTCAATCCTTCAGCAGTAGGAGAACACATTTCCTGCAGTAGATGAGGCAACACATGGTGATTGCATGTTTATGTGCAAAAGTTGTGTGTGAGTTCAAGCAAGCACTCCAGGGAAAACACTGGAAAGAAATATACAGCATTTTTGCCATTAAGAACTAGAAGCCAGTGGAGCCCAACCAAGCCACTGAGAGCTGTAGGTCCCAGAGAGTCCATTATTCTTCAGCAAAACGGCATGAATAACATGCCTCACGTTTCCCATGTGTTAGTTTGTGAAAAGACCACAAACCTTTGCAGCCCCTCCCATTAACAGGCAGAGTCTATTTCCCCATTCCTTGAATTTAGACTGATCCTAAGAATTGCTTTGACCAATTGAATGCACTAGAGGTAGTCATGTGCCCATTCTACACCTAAACTTCAAGAGATCCTGTAGCTTCTGCTCCTGCTGCTCTAGGAACCCTTGTCCCACTGCATGAACAACCTCAGGCTAGCCTGCCAGAGGGCAAGAGACCATCTTAGTAGAAGTGAGTCCCTCATGCTAACCAGCTTACAGCTGACCTGGGAGCTTCCTGCTGTCACTTAAATGATCCTATCTATGACCAGAAGAGCCACCTGGCTGAACCCAACCAAACTGCCAACACATGAAATTATGAAGTAGGTTAATATTTATTGTTTTAAGAAATTAAGTTTGGCTCCTGCTACCAGGTGGACTTAGTCAATATCAGGGGACGCTGGTGTCTTCTTTGCAAAGTTCTAAGTTAAGAAGACTCTCTGAGTGATGGCTCAGGAGACTTGGAAAGACCTTTGTGAGTCCAACCACCTCATTCCACTGTTAGGAAAACTGAAGTCAGAGAAAAGAAGGAGTCACATTCACTCATTACGCAAATCTTTCTTGAGTGCCTTCTATATGTCAGGCTTTGTGCTGCAATGGGGGACACAACAGTGAAAAAGTGAGACCAGAACCTGCCCTCTTGGAGGACACAGTCTGGAGTGGAAACCAGATGTTAACCAAGTTATTACACAAGTAAGCAGACAACCACAAACAGTGGCAAATGTCATGAGTTAAAAGGACACGGTACCAATAGAGAGAAGCATGTGGAGGGGACCTACTTTGGATTCTGGGGTCACCAAGAGCTCCCTAAGGAATAGCATTTAGGCTGAAATAAGTTGATGGCAGCCTTGAGGTGGGAATAGAGCTCTCTACATACACAGCAAGGTAATGTGTGCAGCTCTGAGTCCCAGCTATGCAGGGTCAAATGCCAGCTGGACTGCTCCCAGGATGAGTCAGTAAACATCCTTGAGCCTCAGTTGCCGGATCTATAAAATGGGGTTAATAATGTCTACTCCTCCTCAAGACAGCCTGCAGTGCGGACCCTCCCCAGAGTCCCAGCCTGCGGTGAGGAACTCCCGGCATTCGAGTGTATGAAGATGCTCCCAGCTGAAAAACACCTTCATCTTCAGAGACCAGGCTCTCAGTGGAAAATCAGATTCCAGCAGGAGAAGCCCATGTGTCTTTGCATGATGTGTATGCCTCCACGCCAACATATGCCCCCACGGGTGCTGTGTGGTGGCAAGGGTCCAGCAGCACCAGGGAACATGTGACATCTCTATTCAGTGCTGCTAAAATTCTCCCACTGTGCATGGGGAATATGGACAACACATTCTGAGTTTTATCCAATTTTTAATAATGGTAGATGACTTACAGAAAACACTATAGTCCTGGTTTGATCATCCCTTTGAAGGGGATTCAACTGATATTCTTAATTATTCTGAAAGAGGACAGTGGTGGGCTGTGCCCCCCAGTCTGTACCCCGCCCATCCAGAAGCAGCTTGGATCCAGCCAGCCCAAGGCCAGACACCCCCACCCAACTCAGAAAGGACAGCGCACCCACCTGGCTGGTTGATAGAAGCTCTGGGTTTCCATCACTCATCCCCACGTAGGCACTGTCACCATCGAACTGGAACACAGAGAGAGAAGCAGCTCTGAATAGAATGTTCTCAGGAAGGCACAGAAGCCAGAGGAGGCCAGGGGTCTGGATGCTTAGAGGGAAAAGGAGCAAAGACCGAGCCCAGGCTTCCATGTCGGCAGGGGTCCCTCCAGGGTGGAGCAGTCGCCCCAGCTCCCTTAGGGTCAGCATCAACCGTCACATGTAGGACGAAGTGAAGAGAACCTTTGTGCTCTTTATACCTCGTCCGCAGATGGCGGCCTGCCTTGCCCGATGCTGAGCTCCCCATCTCTGGAAGTATGTAAATCTCTCTCTTGGCCAACATGACCTCAGACTAGCAGTGAACTTTGGAATTCCACATGATGGAAGGAGGCTGAGTCTCCAGAGCTTTGGTGTCATGACAGCCTGCCCCAGATGTGCCCTCCAGGTCTTACCATCCCCACTTGCTCTGCCCCCTCACACTTGCCCCTCAGGCCACCGCTGGTTGCAGGCAGTGGGGACCGTGGTAAGAACCCTGTAGAGGAACTACAGTCCTGTGTTCTGAGAAGCTGCCAAGTCTGGATTCAGGAAGAGTTCTGTGCACGAGGGAGCAGGTGCAGTGGGAGAAGCGTGGGCTCTGGAGCCACTGGCTGCCCTTTTCCCTGACGTGTTACCTTAAGCTGGTGACAGAACTTCTGAGGGGCCTCACTCATTAAACAGGGATAATGAGAGTCCCCTCTTCATGGGATGTTGCACTGACACCAGCAGAGCACTTGGCTCAATTCCAGGTAGTTCCCTTCCCTTAAGACAGGTGACTTGGACCATGTTCCCTAGAAGCAGAGCCTGAGCCAAAAACTCAAACGCATGTGGTTTGGGAGAAGTATCCTTTAGGAATAACCACACAGGAAAGGAGGGAGGTAGGACAGGGTAGTACAAGGAGCTAAGCAAAGGATGTGGTCTCCGCTGGAGACTTGATCCCATGGGGAACTCTGCGCATGAATTAGTCCCAGCATGCAGCAAGGGGCTGGCCTTTTGCAGCTCCACTGGCTGTGGGCTGCCCCTAGAGACAGGTGGAGGCATAGCCTTCTGAGGAGGATGGCCCCCGTGTGGCCAAGGACAGCTCTCCAGAGAACTGCCAGCTGTGAGCCATTTGCAGCCAGAGCTCAGGACAGATGGGGGTTGGCTGTGCTAGCTAGTGAAGTTTCTGGGTGGGGCACCAACAGCAGCTGGCCATTTTCATTGGAAATTTCATTTTATTCCTTAGGTGATAGACACATGGTTCAAAATTCCCTAAGTACAAAAAGCAACAGAGCAAAAAATCTCTCCCCACCCCACCTCCCAGCCATCCATTGCCTCTCTCCAGGGGCAGTCGCTGCATCCACCAGCTTCCTTTCTATCCTTCCAGAGATGGCCCGCAGGTATACATTTCATAGTCGCTTCTTTCACACACATAACAGCATATTATACACACTGTTTTGCACCTTATGCTTCTCCTAGCAACACATCTGGGAAGACTTATTTTTCTTTTTGGAATGTTTTTATTGATATTTTTAGAGAGAGAGGAACGGGGAGGAGAGATAGAAACATCAATGATGAGGGAGACTCATTGATTGGCTGCCTCCTGCATGCCCCCCACTGGGGATCAAGCCCACAACCCAGGCATGTGCCCTGACCAGGAATCAAACCAGCAATCTCCTGGTTCATAGGTCGATGCTCAACCACAGAACCATGCTGGCTAGGCTGGGAAGTTTTTTATATCAGCACAGAATTCTGCCTTCTGGTGCCTAGTATTCCACAGGATGGACGTAATATATACATGGAGCTTGTGGGGCACATGGGCAATTGAGTTGTTTCTATGAATAGTTTTGTACATCCGTCGCTTCGCAGGGGTGTGAGCTTACAGTAGGCTTCGTCTGTGTAATGGCTGGGTCCAGCTGTGTGTGCATTTTTCACTTTGATAGACATTGCCAAGCAGCTCTCATGGAGGTTGTAAAACCTCCCACCATCAGGCACAAGATGTCAGTTCATCCAGACCCGCTTCAGCTGGCTCTGAGGCCAGCCTCCACCACCACCACCACCAGCCCCAGGTCCCCTTGCCGCCCTGCTCTTCCCTGTTCTTTGCTCCATAGCCTCCTTTATCTTCTAGCATCTCCATAATTTACCAATCTCACTGCTTATAGCTGGACCCTCACACACATACTAAAATGGAGGCTCCCAGACACCTAACATAGAGCCTGGCACACAGGAGATACTCAATAAATGCTTACGGAAGGGTGGGTGGGTGGGCGGGTGGATGAAACACATTATCTTTACCAGGGCAGTCTTCCATCAAAGACAGTGGAATTAGTGGTTGCAGCCAAATGCCTTCCCAGCACAGGGATAGGCAGAGGTCCTTCCGTGGCTGCTGAATTAGCTAAAGAAAAGGCCATGTCACGCCTAGGATCCGGGCACTGACTCCAAATGCACAGCTCCATCTATACACTGGACATACAGAGCTCATGCTTCAAGGCCCTGCTCAGAGACCACCTCCTCCAGGAGGTCTGCCATGCTGTCACCTCCTCTGACTTACAACATAGATTGTCTGCACGTCTGTCTTCTGCCCCTGTGTGGGAGCAACATTGAGGCTGGCACAGTGTTCTGGTCATGTCCAAGTCCCCCAGCACCCGCCACAGGCTGGCATCAGGAATGGGACTGTGAAATGGACACGGCAGGGAGCTTTCAACAAAAGCTCCTGGGTGTCACCATGGCCATCTGTTACTTTGATAAAAGTGAAACTTTTTTAGAAACCACATATAATTTATAAGTATGTTCTAAAAGAAAGAATGGAAATGGAGGGAGATGAAGTTTAGCCAGGTATTTGAAACATGTGATAAAGCAATAGTAATCAAACAGTGCTGTACGGGTTAAAAACATGGCATATATATCAAAGGAGAAGAGGGAAAGATGACCCCAAAGGCCTGTGTTGTGGCCCATTTGTTAAATGTTGGCCGGGATGGGGCCACCATGAAAGGAGGGGCCCTGTGTGCTTTCTCCCTTGATGCACACAGCAGGCACTCAACAAATGCCGAGTGTACCTACCACCAAAAATACTCTGCGCCGAAGGTTTTGTTCAAACCTTGCAACAACCTAAAGCAGCGGGCACTATGTTCCCTGTTGTAAACCAAGGAAACGGGTTGCGACGCTAAGCAGTTGCCCAATAAATAGCGCAGGGGCAAAGAGGCTGGACTCCTGAGGGTCTACTTGCCTCTTCGGCTTGCTCTCAGGCTGGGAGCTCCTCGGCAGCAGGGACCAAGCTTTGCTGCACCCGCACTGCATAACTGATGACCAGCTCGGCCCTGGTACACGCTAGGTGTTTGAGGAGGATGTGTTAGTGGTTTGGGAGGGAGGACTTATCCGCAGTGAGCAGAGGGGAATGGCACTGGGGATGTGAGCAAGAGAGACCCTGGATTTTGATGTGTGTGCTGGGGGTAGGAAGGCGGTCAGGCAGAGGGTCCCCTGACATCACTAGAGCCTGCCTCCAGTGGGCTTGTCATTCACGTGTCTCCTCCCCATGTGGGAGTCAAGCCTGCTTCCTGCTTTAAAGGGCACCTGAGGAGTTGGTGGCAGTTCTCAAGGCTGGGCCTGGGTCAGCCTCCATTTGGTTACCCCGCGGTGCCTGACATGGGTGCTGGGAGCACACTGGGCTCGGGACCTGGCTACTGAGCATCCCTGAGCAGAGCCCTGAGATGGGGGGACACCTTTTCTCTGTTCACCTCTGCCTAGGATAGAAGGGGGAAGAAAGGAGAGAAGAGGGGACCCCAAGGCTTCCAGGCTTCCCAGGGCTTAGCCTCCAGGTGCCAAAACTAAAACTGGCTTACCCCTCAGCCTTCCCCCTGAAGGGTCCTTCCTGAAAGAAAGAACTTACAGACCATGGGGAGAGATCACTAAGCCAGCCTCTGTGCTCACAGCAGGGCCAACTCCTCCTCTGTGTGCACAGGCATGATGGAAACACCACATCCACACCCGCCACACAGTGGATGCTCTGTGTGTGTGTGACCACAAAGGTATACAATGCACATAGTATGCCTGAGCATGGGGACCACATATGCACCACAAACCAGTGGGGGCCCATGTCACAAAGAACCCAGTGTTCAACACAGCACTTAGTCACACGTGTACCACATCCATGTGTTACACAAACCAACACAAACAGATGTGTCCACAGCGTAAGCATAAGTGTGCACACATCAGAGACCATTTACAGGCCTGAGTACACAATACACAGCATGTACACATGGGAAAGAGGGGAGGCCCAGGTGTGTGTAAATACACCATGTGCAGCCGTGTAAATGTAACTCACGTGGATGTGCACCCAAACATGGACGGCTTGAGCAGGTAGAGACAGTCTGTGCATAGCTCACAACTCATCAGTCCCTCAGTCAAAAACCTCTTTTCACACCGCACAGCCCTCTGCAGGCTTTCAAATGTGAAAAGAAAAATGTAGAGGGAAAGATCAGCCTAAGAATTTCCATGAAGCACCAGAACATCCTCTTAGCACTGACTGGAATAGATTAATTTTCCCCATTTCATATTCTAATTATAATTCCTTTTCCCATCGCCATCTTCAGTCCTCATTACAGCTGGGAGATTGTTCTGCAAAAGCCAGGCCTTCATCTTCTCTTCCCAAGAGTTTTGTCATGGAAATGAGTTTTGGAATCTGAAAGAACCCACATTTTTGCAAACATCGAGTGTGTGGGATAACCCTTTCATGACAGCCACCAGGAGCCCAGTTCACAGAGGCGTCTAAGGGGGCTTTCTCTCCCCGCGCTGTGTAGTCCCCTTGGCCAGAGGAGCTCTTGGGCCCCTATTCCAACAGCCCCCACCCAATACAAGTCTTTTTTTTAAAAATATTTAAGGAAACTGAGCAAATAGGCAGCCAAGGTGAAAGATGAGGAGCCCTGATATAGCCCATCATTTGATTATAGTCAAATGATGCTGGCTCTCCCTGAGCCACATCAGGCAAGCTCCTTACCTGCTTGAAGCCTCAGTTTCCTTATTCTTGTGGCCTACAGAGCCACTTATTCATAATAGGTATAAATTAAATATCTGCGGGATGAACAAATATGGTAAGTGGGTAGATGAATAGATGGAAGGAAGGGAAGATGGATGGATAAATAGATAGATGGGTGGTGGATGGTATAAATCAGCACTGCAAATAGAAATACAACTCAAACCACATATGCAGTTTTACATTTTCCAGTAGCCACTGTGCTCAAAAGTCCCATGTGGCTGGTAGTTGCCATAAGACAGGAAGTAATAGGAATTGATAAAATGAGTGAATGGATGGTCAGTAGATATATGGGTGGTTGGATGGATGAATGGACAGATGGGTGGGAGGGGAAGATGAATGGTTTGGGGAATGAATGGGAAAAATGGGCCAGTAGGTGGATAAAGAGATGACACCACAGCTGGGTAGATGGAATCGGAAGATGAGATGGGTAAGTGGAATAATGGATGGATAGGCAGAAGGGTGATTGGGATGTATGGACTGGATAGCTGGGATTAGAGGGATTGGGTAGTGGATGAGATGGCATGGCTGGGTGAATATGAAGAAATAAGTGGATGGGAAGAAGATTGAGATGGTAGGTGAGATAAACCAATAGATGGTTGGGATGTGTGTGGGGGATGCCTGGGTGAATGGAATGGGTTGATGGGTGGGTGGGATGAATTGTGGTAGATAAGTAGGTCTAATATTTCCTCCTCACTCTATTCATGCTTTCCCGGACAATGTCATGGTTTCTCAGGGCTATGACATATCAATGACTCAAATGGTCATCTTTAGTTAAGTTCATTCCAGATTCCAAGATACAGGTTTCCCCTGGGACATCTACCCCATTTGGCCCATGAGCATCCTAAACTCAACATACCCAACACTGAACTCATGACATGTGTGTAGGCCTGCTCATTTCCCAGTGTTCCGCCATCATAAGAGAAGGGGTCACCTTCCACACAGTGCCACAGGGTGACTCTAGACCCCTTCCATCCTACATCTTCCTGATCTAATCACCTGCCGAAGATTTCTGCTCAGTTTCCTCCTCTCCCCCACCCACAACACCCAATACATCTTCCACCCTGGCTATCACTAGGGATCTTTTGGCAATCACTCCACTGCTCAGATCAAAACCATGCAGTGCTCCACATCATGAACCCTGGCATCCAGGAAGCTCCATGACAACTGGCCCTGAGTCTCAGCTCCTATAGCATCCCCAGTGTTGCAGGAACCTCCAGCACCCCTGCCTTTACATTGTCCCATCATCAGCCTGGAGCACTCTACTCCCCCTCCCTTCCTCAACCCACTGAAACCTAACTCTTTTTAGGGTTTTTTCTTTTCTTTTCTGGCATTGCACTCCAACCTTAATAGTCTTGCTTGCTTCTATAAACCCATATTCTTAGGCCCAGCCTTAAAGCTTTCATCCCAAATCAGCTTTGGACTTAATTCCATTCCCTGGTCTAGTGTGATATACTGGGCAACACCACTGAATGCTGAATAAGAGTATGGATTGGTTCCATGACTTATTAGCTGTGTGTGACCATCTCTTTGCCTTAGTTTCCTCACCTGTAACATGGTGCTGATGGCAGTAATTAATTTCTGCCTAATAAAGCTTTTTATACCTGTTATCAGATATTAGATATGAGTTAATATCTATAACACAATGCTTAATAATGGTAATTACTTCTGACAGGTGCTTAATAAATGTTACCTATTACTGTTATTATATGCTAAACTCTCATCCCCTCATCAGCCTCATTCCCTCAGTCTAGCAGAGGACCATGTCTGCTATGTCACTGAACCCATCCAATACCCGTTCCCCCAACACTCTGCCTTTCCCCACATTATACCACACCCATCCTGATCTCTTTTCCTTTAGACTGAAAAGGTAGAGTGTCTACTTCCTGTTCAAGGTTAACTCTTTCACCTTGACCCTGTCCCTCCCATGTCTTCCCCTCATTCATTCCCACCCTGGGTCCTGGTCTAAGACCTGAACAATATGAAATCAGTTGGTTTCCTTGTTGTACCAGGTGCTAAGTACCGTACTTAGTCGCATGCCCCCAACCACTGGGGATTTACAATAAATAAAGTTTGTCTCAGGCACTGAAAAGCAATAAAAGGAAAGGGAGTGTGAGGTTACAGAGGGGACGACTGCCATCGTTCGTTGACTATATCTAGCAACTGCTTACTATGTGCCAACACTGTACTGACCCCAGGCATACTGTAATGGTTATGACACAGCCCCTGCCCTTGAGCAGCCTCCAGTCCTTGGAAGCAGCTTGGGAGAATAAAATCTTCAAGTCTGAGGAAGGAAGACAAGCCATTCTTTGCCCATAGTTCCAATACTAGAACAAGTGACTACAAACTTGTGTGGAGCCCATTCCAATTAGTTGATGATCACCAACAGTCTTACTTTAATAGCTGCATGTCCACACCTGGGGGCCATCAGACCTCCTGCTTCTGAAAGTCTCCCATCCCAAATGCTGCAAAGATCACCTCTTGCTTGATCTGGAGAGACTAGCTTTGCAAAGCAGCAATGAATTCAGCATCTTGTTTCAGATACCAAGTGATGGCAAATCTCTGACATCTCTGACAAACGTAACTATGGCAGGATGAGGTTATCGCAGGGGAGGGGAAGCAGGGAGGAGAGCCTTTCGGGAGAGGCATCCAGCAAAGGTGGCTTGGAAACTCCATGATGAAGCTTGGAGAACACCCAGGAGTTGGCCATAGGAAGAGCAGGGAACATGATATCCAAGCTGATGTGAGCACCTACTGTACACCAGACCTCATGCCAGAGTTGTGTGACTGGCTGTCTCATTGGAGCCCTCCCAGATCCCAAGGTTGCATGACCAGCCCATTGTAGAGATGAGCAAGGTGATGCTCAGGGTGGTTGGGGAACCTGCCCAAAGTCACACAGTCTGTTATGAACCTGGACTTGACCCCAAGTATGAAAGCAACAGTTGTTCTGTAGAAGTTGCTGCCTCTCCCCTCTGCACAGACACACAGATCAAAGACCAAGGATGCACAGCCTCAGCCCAGCCAGTCACAGGCACGGAGAGATGAGCCTCACGAAGATCTAAAGAGGAAACAATCAAAGCCGCATACACTGCTCCCTCCAGCCCCCACATGGGGCCATGAGAACACTCATTCTGCACAGATAAAACACGGTTCAAACGATAGAGGCAGCGAATGTGCAGCTGCACGCTGGGCCCTGCCGAGAGTGCGGTTTTAGGTGGAAATCTCACAGAGATACACATCAAGACCAGAAGATGTTGGGGGAGGGGGACAGAGAGGTACTTCACAGTTGGAATGGGACAGGGATAGAGTCCCAGGTTCAAACCCGGACCAGGCCCTGTGTGCTTAACTCCAGGCCCACTAGCACCTGGAGAAGGATGACAGCACAGCGGTTACAAACATGGGCTGTGTTGCCAGGCTGCCTTGGTTTAAATCCCTGGCTTGCTTTTCAAGCTGTGAGACTTTTTAGCTAAGCTACTGTGTCTCAGTTTCCTCATCTAGAAAACTATCCTTTAGCCTAAATACATTAATATACAGAAAGTGCTTAGAACATTGCCGGGTACAGAGAAGCACTTAATAATTATTAACTATTACTTAAATTATTATTTAATCCTTACAACAATCCTATCAGAGTGCTATAATCGCCTCTCTTCAGTAGATGAAGAAACTGTGTAGGGTTTCATACAAACTTTTAAGGTTCTAAGCATGGAATAGACTTCTGATGCCTCTAGGTTCCATATATAATTTGAAATAAAATTCATAAATTAAAATATTCATAAGAGAGTCCAACTGAGGCCTGACTTCTCCCATGATGATGACGTCATGCTTTTTTCCTGAAAAATCAAATATTAATTTCTTTCCCCAAAAAGAGAAGTTTTCTCTTTATTGGCAGTCCTGCTTTGTCAGACATAACACACTTCCTTATTCTGCCTGTTGAGAAATATAATCCAGTGTGATGACTGAGGCCCAGAGAAGTTAGGCATCTGCTCAAGGCCACACAGCCAGGACATGCCCAAGCTGAGTCTGCAGTCCAGGCTGCTGGCCCCTCAATAGCCCACACTGGCTTTTCACTCCCACCATTTGCAAGCTGGTGACCTCACCACTTTGGGCCGCGGGCCCTGTGTACCTGTGAGGGGGACAGCCTTCCAGAGGCGCTGGGAGCACGCCTTCTGAGCAAGCCCAGCATGCAGCCACTGCAGGACACCTCTCCATTGCTGAGAACGGCCTCCTTGAATGGCGCCACTTGTTTAGTCAAAAAAAAAACATTGAGAGAGTGTAAACACCACTGACCACTACGGCTCCAGTGGCACAGGGCTACCAGGAGGCCCCGCCAGGATGTGCGCGTCACTGTCCCAGACTGCGGAAGAGCAAGCAGAGCCCTCCCACCTGGCTCCAACCACATCACGCTCCTTCTAGACCTGCACTGTCTGGAATGGTGGCCACCAGACACATGTGGCTGAGCACTCAGAACGTGGCCAGTCCAAAATGAGATGTGTGTAAGTGTAATATATACATCAGTCTCAAAGACTTACTACGCCAAAAGTGTTAAAAAGAATGCAAAATACCTCATCAGTATATTTCTATTGAATATATGCTGAAATGATAAGATTTTGGATACATGGGGTTAACTATATTATTAAAATGAATTTCTCCTATTTCTTTTTCCTTTTTTTAATGTGGCTACTAGAGAGTTGTAAGGTACACATGCCATTTGCATTATATTTCTACTAGACGGAGCTGATCTAGATGCCGTCCCACCCACCCTCTGCTCCACACCCAGAACCTTGGAGATAGAAGACTCCGCATCAGCAATAGCTGAATCCAAATCACCTGACAGACATGGGGAAACTGAGTCCCACAGAGGGAGAGGGACTTGTTTAAGGCAAGAGTCTGGTACAAGGCATTCACTCCTTCAACAGAGGCTCACTGTGTTCCAAGTGCTGGAACATGACAGAGAACAAATAGGGAGCCACAACCCAGTGCAGGGGTGACATGGTGATGATGCGGGCTTCCTCACCTGGCCAAGTCCCCCGGGGGCCAGAGCAGCTGGACTTGGCACCAACCTCTCATCTCCCCACAGTCAGCCCCGATCACAGAGCTCACAGACTGAAGACCAGAGCTCCAGCCCCAACCAGAGCAGGTACACCTCAGAGGCCATTATCCAGCTGCAGCCGCCAAGACGGCCTGATGGCAGGACTGCCCTGAGGGCACAGCATGGCTGCCTGGCATGCCTGTGCCTCTACCTACTGTCCGCATTACCGCAGATTTATAGCAAAAATTATCCTCTCTCTCAGTTCCATTTAAAGCCATTTGGAGCTCACTCCCATCCCCGATTATAAATCTAATTGCACATTCCAAACAGACAAGTGCTCATTAAGCTTTAATTATGCACATGTTGTTTTCAACAAACATTTTCATTTGGTCGCTCTGAGGGGGAATGGTTCCAACGGGGCTGCCTGCGCTGGCAGGAGCTGGGCCTGCAAAGTGGGTCAGGGTGTGGTGGATGAGGCTACCCAAGGGCAGGGCCAGGACCCCTTCAGATTTGGTTCATGACTTTAATGACCCTGCACCACCCGGCTTCTGCTGCAGGAGATGCCAATGTGTGTGTCTTCTAAGTTCGTCCCACCTGCACCCCCAGTGTGTCAAGTCTCGCCTAAGCTGCCAACGGGCCTCTCTGGGGTGGGGAGGAGAGAGGATAGGGACCCACACTCCCAACTCTGACCCATAAACCCATTCCCACTGGGAACTGGCTTCCTCAAAGCCTTAGGGCTTTTCCCTGCTCCCACCTGCCCACTCCTCCACTGCAGCTGAAGCCATCTTTTCTCAGAACAATCTTCCATTCCCATTCAGTCATTCAGTCATTCATTCATTCCACAACTATGCGCTGAGCATAGACCTGACCAGGCAGTGAGGGGCCAGTGGGGATCACAACAGAGAAGGCCCCTTCTGGCTCTGCCCAGGTCCCTCTCCTTCAAGCCCCAACTCCTCTCCCCTCCCCGCTCCCCCGAGGAAGGTCCCAATTCTTTATTGTGGCACTCAATGCGCTTGGGAGACTGCCCCCCGCCAACCTGACCGTCCAGGCTGGCTCCGTGCCTCTTCCACTCTGCCCTGCTCTGCCTCTCTGAGATGTCTTGGGATCACAAGCCCCCACATGTCCAGGCCTCCACAGCTCTGTACTCCACCTGCACCTCCCTTCTCTTTCTTTCCCTTCAATTCCAGTCAAGGGCACATGCCTGGGTTGCGGGCTTGATCAGGATAGAGGGTGTGCGGGAGGCAGCCAATCAATGATTATCTTTCATCATTGATGTTTCCATCTCTCTGTTCCTCTCCCTTCCTCTCTGAAATCAATAAAAAATATATTTTTTTAAAAGATCTATTCAGCATCTATGGTCACCTGTGGTTGTAGGACAGGGGGGTCCCCAGGGAACATGCTGAGATGAGGCAGAAAGTTCACTGGGAGCCTACGGGACAGTGAGGAGGACAGGGCAGAGGGGCGAGCTGAACTGTGAGACGCTCACATTAGAAGCCTCAGCCTTCACTGAGTCTGGAGCTGGGACAGCTCTGCAGAGATGTACCAAATTGAGGCAGGAAGCCGAGCCATTGCATTCCCAAGTGGGCAGTCATTGGATCCAGGCCGCCCTGGCGGAGGGTGACTGATAACCTTGGGCAAGGCCCCCTCCTTCCACCAAAGGCAATACCCAGAGAGAGCTTAGCTGTGAGCCTGCCACAGCCAACATCGTCAACGGCTGGCAAAATGAGTGTCTCCATCAGGTAGAGATCTGGGTGACTTACAACAGCGTCCCTTACAGCGATGATCATTTATTCTCATTTGGACAATGTTTACATAGCACTTGCCAAAGACCAGGCGCTCTTTTAATTGATTTACAAACTTTAGCTCGTGTAATCCTCACAACAACCCTGTGAGGTAAGGCACACTCCTAAGGCTCCCATTAGGCAGGCGAGGAAGCTGAGGACACACAAGGTTGAGTGGCTTGCCCAAGGTCACACCGCTAGTCAGTGGATGCAGTCAGGATTCAAACCCAGGAACTGGAATCCAGAGCTCAGGCTCTAACAACGAGGCTGTGCCACTCCTGCGGTCTTGCCCTGCGGCCTCACGAAGACACAGAGCTGCCACTTGCAGCCTCCTTCCTCCCCAGAGGCTGCGCTGCGGTCAGCGGTCAGTGGTCCAAAGCCTCAGGTCACCTGGCCCTGCCAGTATTTGTGCCTGGCAATTATCTATCATCTGAGCAGTTGGGAATAAGTCCCAAAACAGATCCTTGCCAAAGACAATTAACTAACAGCCACAGGAGCGAAAGTCGGGTGGGACTGTGGCACGGGTTGGGGGCGGGGGGCAAGTGTGGCTGGGACAATGAGCAGCAAGCAGATGATCTGGAAGATATTTTCTCCCCAGCGCTACAAAACAAGCCGCAATCATGCCACAAAGGGCTTGTATTGTTGGAAGGGAAATATGTCAACGACAGCGTTCCATCGTGGGACGGTTAAAAAAAGAAGGAAAAAAACACACACAACCTTCTGAAAGTGTAATTTGACCTAGAAAGGTTTTCTAGGTCATCTGAACTTGGCACTTTGCATCTAACCCCAAAACCTAACACAAAGTGCCACGTTCGCTTCCTTCTGCCAGGACCAGATAACACAGGAAATGACATTTGTAAACACTGCGGCTCTGTAGTTAAGTGCTGTATCAAAATCTGCCTTGGCCCTGGGAGCCTAGAGAGCACTGGGGCAGCCCAGTTCTGGAAGCCTGTAGACCCAGCTTCACGCCCGACTCCGCACTCATAGCTGCTGTGTGGTGTGGCAGGGGTCCTCCCTCTCTGAGGCTCAGACTCCTCTCCTGTAGTAAGAAGGGAATGGAACTGGTGGGGGAGGGGAGTGTCCACACCGCCTGGCAGTGGTGGGCACACCGAGGGGCCCTAGAAAGGCAGGGCCCTCCGTTCACCCCAGCTGCCTTCTGCTCTTGACTGTCGAATTTCCCTGCCCCAGGTCTGGGCTCTCCTTAGCAACCCTGCACCACAGGAGCCAGGAGGGCAGTGAAGATCTCTGTACTAACCAACCTTTTCTCTCCAGAAAACAGCAAACCTCGCTTCAAGGCACATAAGGTGCCAATGAGTTCTATTTCATCTTTACTACCAAGCCACCAAGTGTAAGATAAATCATAGGGCCTCAGAGACCTTCTCATAATCCCATGGGGGAAACTGAGGCCTGGGCTGATAGATGGCCCACAGTTACTGGCAACAGCATGCCAAGGGTTATAGCCACCACATTACCAGGTCCCCAAGCCGTGTGTCCAAAAGAAGCCAGATTTAGCTCAAGGATGTGGGGAGCATCCCTGCCTACGCCAAGCCCCAACTGACCACCTACAATGTACCCAGCTACCTGCCAGTCTCTGAAGGGACCAAGGGCACAGAACAGATCTCAGGGAAGCTTGGGATCCACAGGGAGCACAGGCATTAGCACTGATGATGCCGGGGGTGCAAGGCGCCAGGTGGAGGTAGGCCAAGTGCGAGTAGTTGATGTACCCCTCTCAGGAAGAGGGCCCAGAGTGAACAAAGGCTAGGCAGCTGGAGGATGATAAAAGTGGGGTGTATGCTGGGGGGAGGGTTGTCTAGAAATCATTGAAGTGGGGCTACTATGCAGATTGGATGGGGAATCAACATTCACTGAAAAGAAAAAAAAAGTGAGAGTTTGAAGCTATGTTTCTAACAGAAGGGCCATGCTGGGGTGCCTGGTGTGGCCTGAGTGTAAAATGTTCTGTGAAGCAACACTTAAATCGTTAAAGCCGTGTGGCAGTGACGTTGAAGGAGAAATTTAAATCAGTGGAACAGAAGAGAGAGTGCAGAAGTGGACACACTGTATGGAAACACACTATGGTTAAGGAGGGCGCTTCCTATGTGCCCATTTCCATGTGCCGAGCTTTACATCCCGTATTTCACTCAGTCTTTGCAACAAGCCTATGAGGGAGGCAGTGTGATCCGTTTAATAGGGAAGAAGAGCTTAATTGAAGCAATGGGCTCAAGGATCACAGCCAGAGAAGGGCAAAGCCACAACCTTAACTGTGCGAGTGCACACCACTCACACCACCACCCTATTTTGTCTCTCCTTTTGAAAACAAAGAGACAAAGACCAATTATTTAATAAACAGAATGGGGCTAACAGGGCTCTCCTGCTTCCAGGAACACTGAACCAGACACCCGTGCAAGCCGCCCACCGAAACGTACTCGAAACAGACGAAAGAGTTAAATATAAAAAGTCATGTTTTAGGGAAATATCAGAAAACAGAGCAGGATGTTTATCAGATGAGCAGTGGCGGGATAACTTCCTCAGCCCTCGAAGCAATCATGGAGGAAGGGAGATTGACAGATTCAAATACACACGCATTAATATCTTCTGGAGAAGGAAGCATAATAAAGCCAAACAGGAAAGGACATCAGACTAAGAAAATAGCACCAACTATGGACAGTTAATATATACGATGCAGAAATGGCTCCGTCAAATTAAAGAGACAGCAAGATGCCAAAGGACACAAAGACACGACATAAGCAGGAAAGCCACACAGGAGGCAATCTACCCAGAAACAAACACACAGGAAAAAAGAATATACGCTTGACTCGAGGACAAAGGGGGGACTGTACATAAAACACAGATATCATAGTGAAACGGATATTTCCCGCCATTGCTGTCAGGGAGAAGAGTTTCTAGTCTACCAGGAAGAAATATGGTGGCCACCCCCTCTATTCCATCCCCCATCCCCCACCCCAGGCAGACAGCAGGGTAGACATGGAGCCAAGACCCCTGCCCACTGCCTCAGGAGGCACCCCGCACCACAATGCCCATCAAGCAGGATTGCCCACTCGGTCTTGCTTAAAACAGCCTTCTGGTCTGAGTGCTGGGGCGGGTAGCAGTGATGGAAGGGACACCGTCTTTGTCCTCCTGCAGCTGTGGTGTAGTGAGGGGAACAGGACTGAAATAGTAAGTAAATTGGGGACCAGAATACATGGGAGTCCACAGCCTGCTCAGAGAAGGTGGGTGGCTTCCGAGCAAATCTACCTGCTGGCAGAACAGAATTAGCCAGGTGAGGGCAGAAAGCACCAAATGGAAGGGAGAGGGCAGTGGGAACAGCATCTGCCAAGGGGGAGAGCTGAAGAGGAGGGCTCATTCATTGGAGGGGAAGGCAGTGAGAGCTGCGATGCAAAGGCAAACAGGACCTTATCCTGAGAGTGCTCAGGGCCACCCTAGGGAGCTGCATTTTAGAAACTGGCCTCTGGCTCTGGGATGAAGGATGGGTTGGGGAGGGCAAGACTGGAGCCTGTTTGGGAAACCAAGCAGAAGTTGCTGTGATGATCCGGGCTGGGACCAGGAAGCAGGACCCTGAGGAGAGCCTGGGCAGGGAAGAAACATTCGATAAAGCAATGAGAATTAAAACAGTGTGGCAGTGATTCTGAAAGAGAAATCTACATCGGTGGTAGAAAGGGAACCAGATTAAAACCACTACAGTCCCCAGTGTGTTTTCCAAAATGCAGAACCCCGAGTCTTAGAGATGAATGAAAAGTGCCAAGAGCAAGGGATCCCCAGGAGTCAGAAAAGGGGTGACTCATGCAGCTTGCAAACCCTAATTTCCTCTCCTTGGTCACACACTTCCTTCTGATTTCTTTTTCTGATGATTCATAAAAAAATTTTTTTTGCCTTTTAAATCAAACCAGAAATGCTTGCACACCTGGGCTCATTCTGCCCAAACTTTAACCTCTGCTCCTGAGCCAACAAAACCCAACTTAACCCCAGGTGACTAAGAAGACACTGGTTGCCGAGAACCGAGAAGAAATGAGGTTTTTGGCTCTGCCCCGTGCCCCATGAGGATCCTCAATGACAGCACACAGATCCACAGACCATTAATCAGAACCCAGACTTTGGATTTCAAATGAGGGTGTTTAGAGCTGAATCAAGCACTGAGCACACATGCTGGGAAACTGTCCTTCTATATGCCCATTTTAGGAAACTGAGGCTAAGAAAAGTAAAGTAAACTGCCCAAGGTCTTTTGTCTATTAGGTGGCTGAGCTGGGATTCGAACCCAGATCTTATGTCTTTCCACATGTACACGTGGACCCTTCAGGCTGATAAAACAGCGGGCAGAGTTTTCACATTATGGAGACTATGGGCTGCACTAGGACTGAACCAAGAGCAGGTGTAACAGGAATCAGGCTGCTCCTCTTAGGCACTTGTCTCCTCATACAAGTCCAGGAGCATCTGCCCATCCTCACAGGCCCAGAGCTCCCTGCATCCTCCACAGACACGGCCCCAGACCCCACAGGTCTCAGAGTCCACTGGGGGAGGCAGGCGACAAACAAGCAAAAGTTGACTCAGGCCCTAACTGGTTTGGCTCAGTGGATACAGCGTCGGCCTGCGGACTGAAAGGTCCCAGGTTTGATTCTGGACTGGGTTTTGTAGCTAATCACAAACCAGGCGAAGTCCATCCTAAATCACCCATAGGTCACTCTCCTGCTCAAACCCTTCAAAGGCCCTGCTGTCAGGATGAAGGCCCACATTTCCCCCTTGGTGCCCAGGCCCTGCTGATGTCTCTGGCCCCATCCTCCCCATCTCCCACTGGAGCACTACTCTCCTGCCAGCTGAACCATGCCTGGACGTGCCAAGGCGCTGGGCCTGGAGCACAAGTCTCCTGACACTGGCATTGCTGTCAGTCTCCCCTTCCTTCCTACAAACACTTGATGACCACCAGTCCCAGGCCGGCCCTGTCCTAAACACCCAGAGGCTCCAAAAGTGGTTGAGGGCATGTATGTGTGTACATGTGCCCCTGTGTGTATATGCACAAGAAATAAGCATCCACACAAACCCAGCCTGACCCTCTTCTGCTGGGCTGGCTCTTCCCCCTTCACTCATGCCTCCGTATCCTGAAGGAAGATTTACTGAGCATTTGCTTGGTGCCAGGCACTGTTCCAGGCCCCTGGATTCAGCAGTGACTATAGATCCCTGGAGCTTCCCTCTTGCACTGGAGACAGAAAACAAACAAAAAGCATGGTCAAGAAGTCCCCTGCACAGCAAGGCAGAAGGTTCTAAGAACTACAGGAAGCAGGTAAGATGAGCCCGAGTGCCGGATGGAGGATCTACAAGTTAAACGGGTGGTCAAGGCAGTCCTCATTTAAAAAGTGACAGTTGAGCAAAGACTAGGAGGAGGTGAGAGTGGGCCAGGCAGGTATGTGGGGGAGAAGCGGCCAGTGCAAAGGCCCTAGGGTGGGAGTGTGCCAGTGGAGATCAGTAGGGTGGGCACAACAAGCAAGGAGCGAGGGGAGGAGAGGGCAGAGAGGCCACAGGGGATGGAGTGTGCCCCACAGATGGCACTCGATTACCCCTCCCCAGAGAAAGGAAGCCAGCACTTTTTCCAAGGCCTTATCTGATGCTGTGGTCAGAGGAGCCAGCGAGGGCAGGGGTGAGGCTGCAAAGCTCGGCACACACCTCAGAGGAACCTCAGCGGGGCCTCCGAGCAGCTGACATCCGCTCGGCCTGCGGCTTCTTCCTGTGGCTTCTGCATCTCTGGTTGCCTCAAGGCTGCTATTTTTGCTCCTGTTGGGGGATCTATGCAGGGCTCTGCTGTGGACAGTACTGGGGGCCACTGGGCTTGGCCCCTTTTGGGGTTTGCTCCGCTCAGAGCAAATGTCCTAAGTGTCTTCGGGGACATTTACTGTCCAGCAAGTGGGGAAGAAGAAGGCACTGGCTGTCGGTGTCATCTTGTCACTCCTCACAGCCCTCCAAGCTCAGAAGGGTTTGGTGGCTTGTTGAGATCACACAGCCAAACCAGACCACAGGCTGAGGATTACAATCCAGTCTGTCTAGGCTGAAGGCACTTAATTCGCAAGGATCTCTGCACTTTCTGCCCAAATTAATGTTCCCAAGCAACTATTTTGTGCTACCCAGGCTTCCAGAGGCGGGAGGATAAAGATGCCTCATCGAGGGTGTGTTCCTAAAGGGCATCTCAGTACTTCTGGGGAGGACTTGGCGGGGTGGGCACAGGAAAGGGTCCCAGCCCCGACTGCTGGAAGTGGGACGGGGGGGGGGGGCAATCAGAGAAGGCTTCGGGGAAGCAGCAATGCCACGCTCTGTCTACAAGAATAAGCAGGAGTTTGAGGGATGGAGGAAGTCCTGCATATACAAAATCAAGAAGCGTGACAGCTTGGTCAGTGGGAAGGGGGCTTTCAGAAGCAGCAGGGCAGTGACTCTGCCTGGCAGGGAGGAAGCAGCTTGCTGACTTCAGACACTGCAATGAGACATGTGCCCCAGGTGGGCTATAGAGGGTATCCAAACAGATCCTGCAGGCCACATGGGACATCCAATCAAAGGCTATAAGCAGGGGCGGGGTTCACAAAGACACCGCTGGCTGCTGTGAGGAGAGCAGATGCCAAGGGGGGAGGTGGAGTCAGGGAGGCTCCGAGAGTGACCCAGGTGAAGGGGGAGAAAATGGTTGTGCCCAGAAAGTGGAGCCAGCAGGGAGTGAGGCACCTGCAGGGAAGGGGACAGAGAGGGGAGTCCAGGATGCCTTAAGCCAAGGAGTGGACAGTCCTGGTGTCCACCAAATGGGCATGATGGTGGAGGGCATGTCCGGGGGAGGGTGTGCGAGTGAAGACAAGGACCACTTAAAGCCACTGTCTCCTTCACATGAACCCTCTTGGGTGAGGACACGCAAATCAAAGCTGCCTTTCTATACGACTCCCCATCCTTAAGGGGCTGCTGCTTCTGTGGCTCCATTGTTCTGCACAGGACGTAAGACCCAGAGAAGGTGAGTGAGTACATTGCCTAAGGTCTCAGAGCCAGAAATCAAGAGAGCGAAGCCTGCCCATCCAGGCCCACCTGATCCCACCCCAGGCTCAGCCCAACACACACAGCGGGAGGAGACCTCATGCCCTCCCTGGGAAATGGCCTCCAGGGCCCGGGAGAAGCTGTTGTCCACACACGAGAGCATCTGTCAGACTGAACAGAGAGAGATGGGGACTCCCGGGCCGCCCTGGGGTCCTGCTGAGGCCATGGGGGCTGCCGCAGCAGAGCTGCCTCCTGGGGCTCCCAATTTCATTAATTACTGGTTTGTGAATGCACAAGGAGGGAGAAGAGTCCTCACGGGTGCCACTAACCGAGGAAGGAAATGAATTTCAAACATGACGCTCACCGTCCCCAGCAGGTGCCACCCACAGCCCTGGTTTCCAGCCTGGAGTAGAATAGCCGGGTTGGTGGGGACAGCCTGAATTACTTTTCTGAGAGAATCAGAGACCAAAAGAAGGCGAAGAACTTGCCCAAGATCACAGAGCAGTTACATAGCAGGACACACACATATAACCCCAGCCTTCCACTCCCTTCATTCTTTCCATACATATTCAGTGGGTGCCTCCTGTGTGCAAGACCTTGTGCCGGCAAACACCTTGGGCCCCTTTCACAGGCTCCCCAGGTCCCCTCACCAGGAGGGAAGCACATTATTATTTACTAAGCACCAACAATGTGCTTTCTATATCTTATCCCATTTAATCCACCCAACAGTCTGCCATTCTGTAGGCAAGGAAACCCCGGCTCAGAGAGGTAAGGCAACCTGCCAAGGTCACACAGGAAGCAAGGACAGAGCCAGAGCTCACAGCCAAGTCTTAAACATGGCTTCGGCTTATGTTCGCCATGCTTGGGGGATATGAGGGGGGATACTCCAGCCACACCTTCCCTTCCAAAATCACCTCCCTGGCAAGGCCATCCTCCCTGGCCAGCCCAGGGTTCTCGGCAAGCACTGGTTCTGTCACTGGCTGTTCTTCCGAGACCCCAGCAATGCAATGCTGGTGACTAGTATTCAGTAAGCTATTCAGAAAGTGTCCAAAATAAGAGTCAGTTCTGTTTCAAGAACTGTTTCAGTAAGTCCCTGTTAATTCCTCTCCCAGTCAAGAGCCCATGAAAGTCTCCAGAGAAAGTCCTATCAGCCAGCCTGGGAAGCCTACTGTCTATCGCCTTGCAGTCACGCTCCCTAAGAAGAAAAGCAGAACACAGGATCTCTGGCTATAAGCACAAGAGGAAAGCTCCCCGGGACACACACACACACACACACCACACACAGTGTGAGTCATGAAATCCTCTTCCTGAGCACAGCTGATGTTCTGGGTCATTCATTCATTCATTCATTTATTCACATTTATGGAGATCCTACCACTTAGTAGACAAAGTGTTAGGCTGTGTGCATGTGTGTACATACAAGCATATACACACATACAATCACCCTAACAGAGGGAAGTAGGTATCGCTGTTCCCATTTTCTGGATGAGGAGAGTAAGTCTTGCAAAGCTCAAGAAGCTTTCGCTATGTCATTAATTGTATTTGGGGCCCAGCTGGGATTTGAAACCTACCCCAGACCCTGGTACACAGTGGGCACTCAGCAGCTATTTCCTCCATGGCTGGCTGGCTCCATAGCTTCACAGCAGACACGGAGGCCTGTGGTCTTTGCTCTTAGACCCCATGTGGAGATCCCCAGGGGGCACAGCAGTCCATGTCTTGGTCTCTCTTGGTTTGCCCGGGGTATTCCAGGCCTGACTGGGTGGTTTCCATTTCTGGGACACACATGCATGGCGCAGATTTTCAACAAGGGCTGTGGGGAACCAGCACCAGAAGAGTCAGGCTCCTGCTGCGCTGGGTGCAGCCTGTCAACTGCGACAAACCCTGCCCGCAACTCAGACAACTCCTGTCATGAAGACAGTCTCGAGCTGGGGACACTGGCAAACGGCATTCACGTAAGGTTCCTGCATTCAAACCTGTCACCTGTTATGTGTAGATGTGTTTGTCCACAGAATCTGCGATGATGTCCTTTCTCCCACAAAAAATGACAACAGGTGACCTCAACTGGTTATTTTCCAATGTCCTTAGTGAACAAAAGAAAAAGGTGGCACTCACCAAATTTGGGGAGGAACTTTTATTGATTCCACAAATTCCGAAATCCAATGGCAGAGGCAGTTCGAACTTTATTCCTGGTGACGTCCTCAGCTACTCCTCACCCCGCCTTCCTTGAAGGGCCCTTCCCACGCCTCACCCCAGGTATTTTCTGGGCTCCTAGTCACATGCTACCCCCATCCTTGCTTCGGAGTGGGCTGGAGTCCCTGCCCACTGCAAGGTATGCTGAATGAGTGAGTGAATGAATGACTGAACAACCGAATGCTTTCTGAGCACCCCAGGCACCTATGATGCTCTGGCCACCAATGCCCAGCTGTCCAGGGGCAACCGCAGGCCTCGTGGACTTCCTACAACATCTTCACTCTGCAATGTGACAAGCACCAGTCCGGGCCCCTGCCTGCTCCCACCCAGGCATCGTCTATCTCTTCATCCCACAGCGACAATCTGACCACCTCCACCCCAGGAGATGGCAGGCACCCCCTAATTACCTTCTGCTGAAACACACCTGCAATGCACCAGTGTCTTGCAAGTAGAAGGAGCCCGAGTCTCATTCCACAGAAGCCCAGACAGTGAGAGAACGCACCCACGACAGCCACTGTGCAATTCTGCTGCATAATCAGCAGAGAAAGAGAAAAAAAAAATGCCAGAAATAGCAAGCTTTGTAAGCCTCCTGACAACTCTTGGTCCTCTATTGGCTGAAGGCCCAGCACCCCCACCCTCATCCCATTCCTGTAAGGTGAAATGGAAAAACCTGTTATTTAACCTCTCTTATCAAAATCCATCTTCTATCCCAATTTGGGCCATGTGTTCAGAGCTCCTGGCAGCAGCAGAGGAGGCAGCCTGTACATACAGCCCAGCTCAGCATCACTGGTGGCTTAAGAGCCGTCTCCACTCGCCCACTGCCTTGGGCATAGGGCAGTGGGTGCTGAACGGGAAAGGCTTCCAGAAGGCCATTGGGTGGCACCTGTCTGTGTGGATATTATGTGCCTTTTCATTCAGCAATTAGACTTCTGAGCACCCTTCCTGCGGAAATACCTGTACTCGTGTGCTCAATGCATGCCCACAGACATTTGCCCACAGAGAATCAGAGGCAAGGCAAACATCTAAAATTGGGTCGGGGGGAGAGGGGTGGATTGAAATACATCTATTCTGTGGAATACGATGGAATGAGGAAAGTCTGCAGCAGCTGACTTGGAATCAGTTGGGAGAAAGTCAAGGGCATGGCCCTCTTTGTGTGAAAACAGTAACTGTGTGTGTGTTTGGATATGCACTGTGAAAATTCCAAACTGTTAGTAGTGGTTCCCCTGGGGAGTAGGAGGAGGAGGTATTTTCAATTGCTTTTTTCTCTCTCGTTTCATTTTGTTTCTTATTTTCCACAAGCATGTATTACATTTGTAATTTTAAATAAAAACACAAGGGCCTCCCCTGGTTCCCTCCTACTCCTCTGAAGGCAGTTGGCCAAGGGCCAAGGTTCCCCACCACTGACTGGACCAAGCTTGGTTCAGAGCTGGCACTAGGGATCCCCCTGCAGTGTCCTTAGCTTTCACACAAGAGCAATTAAACTGGGGCTCCAACAAGAAGGCAGATTTTTAAGTAAAACAGAACTGGGCTTAATCCCAGCTCTGCTTGCTGGACCTGTTAACTTCCCTGCGTCTCAGTTTCTTCATCTGTAAAATGTGGAGGATAGGACCTCTGATGTGCCATGTGCTATGCTGGGCTCTACTGAACCAATTTTAATTTTTTTTTTTTTTTTTTTTTTTGGATATTTCACAAACGCCAGAGGCTGCTGAGAGCATCCAGGACTGAATAAGAGGAATTCTGGGGAATCATCTCACTGCTGAGCATTTGTAACAATAATAAATGATGTGCAGAGAGTATGGCCTAGAAGACAGCCAACGCCGAGTGACAAAAGGCTGGTACCCGTGTGTCTGTGTGAGGGGACGGTGGGAGGATGAGAAAAGGTTCCGGGAAGGAAGAAGTCTTGCTTCCATGCCTCTGTGCTTTTCTCATGCTGTTCCCTCTGCCTGGAATGCGCTTGCCCAGACCTTCACAAAACTGATTCTTCATCCTTGGTTACTGCTCATGTATCTCCTCCCTCCCCGGAGAGGGCGGCCCTGATTTCATCCACCCCGGATCCGTCTCTGTGGCACGCTGCTCCAGCTGATGGCTTCTGGTGGTTTGTTTTGATGGTTTTTTTTATTTCTGTGTCTATTGTGCATCTTCCTCGCGATGCTGTGAATGCTTGGACGGCCAGGACGACCTGTCTCACTCATCTTCAGGTCCCACCTCCTAGCACAGAGCCTAACACACAGTAGATGCATAACAAATAGGAAGTGTAATCCATAAGTCCAAGGCCAAGAGCCAAGCACATGCAGCTTGCCTGAAGGAAAGGGAGCCGGGCATTTTGCACTGTGATGGAAAGATGGATGGAAATGTCACACTGAAGATTTGGAAACACACCCGCAAAGCTGGGTGGGTGAGAGAAGAAACCGCCATGAGTACTTATGTGAGCTTAAGGTGGGAAAAGATGTTGTAGGCCCCAATTCATATGAACAAGGACATTTCTTTCTTCATTGCAGCATTATTTATAAGAAAATGGAAATGATAATAAAACCCATTGACGGGATCGGTTAAATAAATCACAGCTACCTGCACAATGGAATACTAGGCAGTCATGAAAAGTGACTGGCATTTACTGATATAGAAAGAGGCCCAGGCTGCTTGTTGAACGCTGAACTTGCTCACTGGAAACCAGAAACTCTGATAAGCAAAAGATATAATTGATGGTTACAGAGAAAGCATGAAGGTAAAATTCCCTCGATTATCACGCATTCATTCACTCAACAAATATTTTCTGTTCCTATTCCATATAGGATAACATGTGAACTGTCCTTGCCCTAAAAGCCATACTTCCTAGCTCACGTAAGTAGGTGAGAAATTATGATGTGAGGGAGGCAGTGCTCACAGCTACGGCCCCAGGGCCATCAGCTGACTGAGGGCTTCACGGAAAAAGGTGCCATTCAAGCTGGGATTCAAGGGAGGGGCAGAGTTTGAAAGAGAGTAGGGAGGAAGCATGTTCAGAGGCAGAGGTGGGACAATAAGGGACAAGTCCCTGCACTCTCCGTCACTTAATAAATGCTAGCGAGCGCAGGAAACGACGTCCGTGGGGCTGAGCCTGGTGACAAGAGTCTGGACGTGATTCTGCCACATGCGCTGGGCTGTGACCATGCTGTCACAGGTGTGCAGGGGCAGAGCAGTGTCCTGACCATGAGGCACTCACCCTGAGAGGGCCCCCCCCCCGGGGCAGGCAGGGCTGGGCAGGTGCACCCACCTGGCAGGCTGAGGCAGCAGGGCGAACCCCAGTGCGTGGTTTCTTTATTCTGCACCGTTTGGGCCACGGTACCCAGTGCTGGGTGCAGAGGGTCCCAGCTCCACAGACCCTCAGCTCGGCTCCTTCTGGGGAGAAGCCAGGGAGGGGCCGTGCGCCCTGACAGAACTCAGCACTTTTTAGTTTTAGTTTTAGTTTTTGGATTTTGAGGCAGTTCGATGGTTCAAAACAAAGAGAGATGACTCAGCTTCCTGTGGAGGAGCCACAGCCCTTTGGAGAAGATATTTCTGTTTTAATGCTTCTCTCATCTGGGCCATAGAGGCAGCTCAGCCAGGCTGCCTGTCTTCTTGTTCAGCTGTCCCCAGAGGGAGGGGCAGGAACAGCAGCCAGGTTCAGGGGGTCAGACCCCCTGCGTTGGAATCCTGGCCCTAGTCCAACTCACACAGAGGACCTGGACAAAGTTATACCCTCTCTGAGCCTCACTGAATTATCTTAAGACTTCCTTTCAGGCTCTGTGTGAAGCAGCCATCGCCTGTGGAAAGGGTCTGGTCCAGTGCCTGGCTCAAAGTAGGTGGATAAATATCAATCACTCTTCATAACAGCCGCCACTGGTGCTAAGGTTCTACTGTGCCTAGACTATCTCATCTAATCCTCACTCTGCCCAGCACAAGTTCCCATTTTACAGATGAGGAAACTGAGGCTCAAAGCAATGAGTTGACTAGAGTTTCTATCTTCCCGTTCACAAGGGTCATTGCACATACCCCAGGCCAACTTAGAATTGAATCTGCGTACACCTTACCTTTCTGTCTGACTGCACCAGCAGCCAAGTGCCCGCCAGCCTCTCGCTGTCTTTATCTGCAAAATGGGCACAGTGTCTGAGGTTGTTGAAACAGTCTAGTCAAGACTTGATGAAGATAATTCCATGAAGGGCACAGAAACCTTCAACAATATCACATCATTGCTTCCTCTGGGACCAGGAGAGGCCAAATGAAAGCTGCTGCCTTCTTCACATGCAACATCTTGGGGTGGAGGGGGAGCAAAGGGGGAGGGGACAGGAAGCTGAGACAGAGGTGTGAGCTCACACACAGAAAAAGAAAAGGACTTTTAAGTGAGCCGTCATTCCGATGGCCACCCCGCACGATGATAGTAACACTGGGTCTCTCAAACCTTTATCTGGTAACTTGCGTAGTATTTTTAAAACTTGGTGCAGGTGAGAACACAAGGGAACCCAAGACAGTCAGGATCCAAGTTTCTACCCCTCCCCTCCTACCCCGAAGCATATGCTGACAGAGCAACCTTAATAGAAACTGACTAATTTTAAACCCTGTGATTACCAGGGTTGATTTCCATGGAACCTTCCTTTCACAGCACCGAGAACCGCTCACGGGCGGTAATTGCCAAGTTCAATTTTAGCTCTGTCATACCCAACCATCGGTGCTAACTAAGGTGGCTGCTTCCTTGCCAAGTAAGCTGGAAATAAAGTCAGCTTTGCTGCCTAATTTCACAATATTGTGATGCCCCCATCAGCACCTGTAAGTGCCGAGAAGCTACAAGCGTCTATTAAACACATCTCACCCAAGGGAGGTGGCTGAAGCCACTTTGCGTCCCTAAGGTGCCCGCTGGGACCCTCATGCCCACTGGGACATGGTGGTTGCTGAATCCCACGTGCCTCCATCCCCGCAGCCCTCCCAGAATTCGAATTCACATAGAAGGTCAAACCAAAGGGGCCCTCATTCACCCTCCCACCCCACTTCTCTGTGGGGCTTATGCACAATGCCATGTGCCGGCTTCATTGTGTCAAACTGCCCCACCGGCCTTGGCATCTATCCTATTATTAAGCAGCTTCCAACACCCCACCCCAACACACACACACACACACACACACACACACACACACACACTTCCCCCTGCCTGGGTTCTGACAGCAGAACTGTACTTTGGGCAAGCCTGGGTGTTTGGGCTGACCTTGAGCTGACTTCAGTTTTTACCCAGAAACTGACAGGAGCTAGCTGTGATGGGGAAGAGGGATGAGAACTCTGCCCTGGGAGCCCACTACACAGTAGGCACGCACCAGGTACTGTATACCCACGCCATCCCCAGGATCAGCCAGAAAGGCAAGGGGCCAGGGTCTCAGCCCCCTTTTTACATTTGGGAGACAGAGGCCTGAGAACCTCCACGAGACTGGTGAGATACATTCCTTTTAGCTTCAAATGCCAGTGAAGCCTGTGCTCCCTGTGAGAAGCCACCAAGCCTCTTCTCCCAGATGAAGAGATCATGCAATAACCCACCTCCCTTTTCACTTGTCCGCCAGGAGGCCCAGAGCCGGCCTTGCAGGCCAGTTGCAAGAGCTGTAGAAGCCTGAGCCAACATAGCTGCTTTCATTTCCCACCTAGAATTTGTTTGATTTTATATTTTCTTTGGCTCTACTTTTGTAAGGGCTGATACATACTTTTACATTTCATATGCATTCTTATGAATAAGTGACCAAAAATAAACAAGCCAAACCAAAAGCAAGACTCAGAGAAGTTAGGAAGGTGTCCCAAGGACTCATAGCTGGCCCAGTGGGTCTGTCTACCTGGTGTTCTCCCATTTCCTTCCTCTCCTCCTCAACCAAAAATGCTCTCTTTCTGACCACAGTAGCTCTGAGCCCCCATTCAGCCAAAGGCAGTGTGAAAATGAGCGCTGTAGCATGAAGACCCGGTTCAACTCCCAGCTCTGCCACCTACTAACGGAGCCCCTTTGGTAAGGGTAAGTGTCTCCATAATGTGGGATGTTAATGCCACTCCCTCTCTGCATGTTGTGGAGACTGCACATGCCCTCCCTCCCACAGATTTCCAGCATTTCATTGCCCGCCTCCAGTATCGTCCTGGCAACTTCTTCCAGGGTCTCAATCAAGAGATGACAGAGGGAGGATGAGGGGGGTGGAAGGGGTTGCTCCAACTTATCTCATTCAAGACAGGCTTTCTGGAACAGGACTGAGAAATAAAATTAAATAATAAAATTTGAGGTTGATTAGAAACCCAAAGTCAGTATTTCATCTTCCCAGAACTTCTCAGTTCTATCTCAGGCAGGGTGGGAGGGCTGAGGGGGTCCCTGTGGTCAGCTCCACTGCTAGTGGCATCTGGTACAGGGCCTTCCACCGGCCGGCAGGATGGGCTGTGGGCCCCACGTGATACATCCCGGTTGCCATGGTTTCTGCTTATTCTGGGGAAGACAGCTTCTGGAACATCAGTGCCTGGTAAAGAGGAGTGTTGGCTGCGCTCTGACTGTCCAGGCACTGAGGTACCCACCCCGTCTTGACTGCACACAGGCACAGTATCACTGGGACCTGGTTAGAAATGCAGAATCTTGCCCTGACCGGTTTGGCTCAGTGGATAGAGCGTCGACCTACGGACTGAAGGGTCCCAGGTTCGATTCCAGTCAAGGGCATGTACCATGGTTGCGGACACATCCCCAGAGGGGGGTGTGCAGTAGGCAGTTGATCGATGTTTCTCTCTCATTGATGTTTCTAACTCTCTATCCCTCTCCCTTCCTCTCGGTAAAATATCAATAAAATATTTTTTTTTAAAAAGAAAGAAATGCAGAATCTCTGGCCCCACCCCAGACCTACTGAATCAGAATCCACACATTTTAACAAGACCACATGCCGTTCATAGGCAAATTAAGGTTTGATAAGCTCTAGCCTAAGGTCGGTAGTTACCAGCCCACTGTGGAGGTCATCTAACTTGGATGGTATTAACCTGTCCATCAGAGCTCACCTGGGGGTCACCCAACCCCGACCATCGACTTAGAGGTGAGCCAGCTAATATGGCCATAGCCACCCGACCACCAGTGGTGTGATCCCCATGGTCCCGCTCCGGGGGAGCATGGGTTCCACTGTTACCAAGATGGAAGCTCCACATCCGTCTGGTGTGAGCTCCAAACCCACATGCTTTTTACTCAGTCGACAGAATTCTATTTCTCTTTGAAGCCACAGAAACCAGTCCCAGTGTTTGCATTAGTTAATTAAAGCCTTTACCTCTACCTCATCCTTTTCTAAAAATGTATTTTTATTGATTTTAGAAAGGAAAGGAAAAGGAGATACAAATACTGATGAAAGCGACACATCAATGGGCTGCCTCCTGCATGCCCCCTACTGGGGTCGAGCCGGCAACCCGGGCACGTGCCCTGACCGGGAATTGAACCCGGGACCTCTTGGTCCATGGGACAACACTCAGTCCACTGAGCTACACCAGCCACGCCTCTACCTTGTTCTTAAAGGACTCCACTCCCAGCACCAGATAGCTGAGTAGCTGGGAAAGGTTCCCCAAAAGCACCCCTAGGGAAGGTGCTGGAAAGAGGGGTGGATGGGGTTCTCCAGGGCCCTGCAGGATATAGGGAGGGGGAGCAAGGCCCCTATGTTCCTACCTGGAAGAAGCAGTTCCTGGCCTGCCCTGAGTCAGACACCCCTCTTCAAGAGGCCCCACCCCACTTACCCCAGGGTGCAAGCCCCCTGGAACTCCCTCCAAGGGAATGTTCATGACCTTTGCAAAACTAAATGCAATAACCAAGTCCTATGTGCTGAGCAGACCCCAGGGCCACCTCAGAGTCTGTAATAACCCAGACATGTGTTTGGACAGGAGGCACCCTGCAAAGCTCGGTCAACTCTGCCTGTCGCCTGAGGAGGGAAGCGGTTCACCTTTTGCTAATCGCCCTAATTCATTTTTTATTATGAACTTTCCTGTTTTCTATTTGCCAACTGATTGAAGATATTACCAAAGGCATTTAAACAGCATCAGACTGTACCACAATGGCAAACATAACTCTTTTTATTGAAATCTGCATTAATGTACATATAATTCCCTCATCACAAAGACCTCCTGGTCCACAGGTGAGACCTTAAGTGAAGGCAGATTTGGCAAGAGGTATATACACAATGGAAGGTTTTTCAATAAGAAGCCATGCAGAAGGGCGCAATAAATCGGGCACGTTCTCGTGCTATTGCTGAACAGGCATGACCCTCTTGGAAAATGGCAAGACACCCTTAACAAGAGCCATAAAAATGCTCACTCCTTTGACACAGGAGCTCTACTTCAGCCCACAGCCAACAGCCTGAGTCACCCTTGATACCCCATCCCTATCACACACCCCCATCCAACCCATCCCCAAATCGCATACATTCTCCCTCCTAATACCTCCCAAGCTTCTCCATGACCCTCCATTCCCACCTTCCACTACATGCCATGCTAGAATGGGCCAACAGAGCTTTCCACAGTGATGGGAGAGTTCTGTATCTCCACAGCCCACTAGGGGCTAGACTAGAGGCAAGCATGTCAAACTCAAAGGCTAACCCGGGCCAAAGAAACAAAGTTTACATGGGCCACACAAAAAACAAAAGCTTCCATTTTCATAGAAACGTAGGTTTATTTCCATAGAGACATGCTGAATACAAAGGGCTGAAATAAGTGAGTAATCGTTATCATAAAATAATAGAACATTTTAATAAAAATTAATATTTTTTCTTGAACATTAACTTACCAGACACTGAATAACTGCACAAATTAATGAGTGTAACACAAATAAACCTATTTTTCTTATTCCCTGAAAGCAAAATATTTCCTGTTGCACACACCAAATAAGTCAGTCCAAGACTAATGACGTGGCAATCGGCTGCTAAAATATTCGCTGCTAGTATTAGTGGAGAGAAATGGTGCGCCTGCGCGTAAGGCGCATAAGGAAAATGAATGCAACACGATTATAGTAATCAGTCATTAGTGGACGTTATTAATAATTATGTATAACAGGATATTGTAAAAATTAAGTTACGATATTTTTATTGAAACATTTCTTACATACCGTTATATTGCCTGGGCCACAAAAATATTTGTTGTGGGCTGCGAGTTTGACATGCTTGCTATAGTGTACGGGAAGACGCCTAGTGCAACTGAGGAATGAAATCTAATTGGATTGGATTTTAAATTTAAATCACCACATGTGGCTAGTGGCTACCCCACTGGATAGGGCAACTCCAGCCATTACTGAGCCCCTCCTATACCGTAGTGATCACTGCACAACTGTCTTCCCACATCCACTCTTGCCCCATCCAGTGTTTCCCTATAGGACAGCCACAAAGATTGTTTTGAAATGCAACACACCTCAACTCCACCATCCTGGAGGTAAAGTCCAAGCTCCTGGACACGGCGTTTAAGGCCCCATCTCCTAGGGACAGAGAGCACCTAGGGAGCCTCTGGTGCGCCAGGTGCTGGGGTGGGGCAAGGAGAGAGGCCTGGGGAGAACAGCGAAAGGCCTCCTAAAGGGGGCAGCACTTGAGCAGAAATTTGAAAACATGTCTGTAGCAGTTTCCCAGGTAGGGGGTAAATGCTGAGACCACAGGCAGTTACACTTGTCCCATAGATACATCCATGAGCAAATGGCAGAGCCCCGCCCTCATGAAGCTAGTGGCGGGGGTGGGACATAAACTAAATGTAATAAATAGGTAAGTTACACACGTAGGAGGTTGGAGGTTGGAGGTTGGAGGTTGGAGGTTGGAGGTTGGAGGGGAGAAGAGAAAGATGGGTAAGAGGCTTCTGGGGGACCAGGCTGGGGTGGAGCAGTTTGCAGCGTTAAATACTAAGGAAAGTGCCCAGGTAAACACTGTTCCTGAGTCTGCCTGGGTGGATAGTAACAAGTCACTTCTCCCCGCTTCCTACACATAATCTTCGTCACTTACAGTTTAATAAAAAGTAATGGAGATCATTTTAGGCATGAAGTCCCCAGAAAAGACCTGTTTGCTCAACAGAAACATCTTCACGGACTAGAGAGAAGCTTGTGATCTCTGAAGGCCACTCTGGCTGGGCCCCAGGTACCTCAACCCAAGCAACCAGGAGTGACGCCTTCCTCCAGCAAACGGTGAGGTCGCTAACGTTGGGGAGACAGGAAATGGACAAACAGGTCCTCCAGCCCTGGCCCCGGGAGTCAAGCATTAAGAACCATAATGACTAGGATTTCGATCATCAACCCTCTTGACTCCCATTTCAGTTTTCTTCCTTGGGCTGGGCTGGAGGTGAGGCCTGGTGTTCCAGTGTTAATGCACATGTACTAGCACTTGTAGCCCCCGGGCGCCGTGTCTCTCATATAGATGCCCAAATAAGTAAGGCCCAGAGAGGGTGAGGGAATGATTCCTGAACACACAGCCTGGGATATGTCATAGTGGTAATCTCTGGAAATTATAACCGCCATGTTGACTCATTCATTCTGTCAACAGCTTTTTACTGAGGACCTACTACAAGCAGACACCATGCTAAGGTGCTGGGAGTCAGGGACGCAGCAAACAAACATGACTCCAGTGGTTTGAAAGCTTACTGTCCTCAAGGTGGAGCAGACACTCAAGTAATCTCACAGATACCTCACACAGTGGAAGGAAAATACATTACAGACTATGATAGGGAATAATGGGGGAACGGCACAGATTAGGGGGGCAGAGTCTTTAGGGAAGTGAGGATAAAGCTTCGACCTGAAGGATGAGTAGGAGCCAGCCATGCCCGCAAAGGGAAGGGCATGTGCAAGGCCCTCAGGCAATAAAGAGTGGGGGCTAGGGGTACCTGGAAAACTACCCAGGCCTGGGGAGCTAGACTGGAATCAACAGGAGGAGGGTTGGCTTTGTTCATCATAGTATCCCCAGCACAAAGCCTGATGTGTTGGACAGGCTGGGGCTGAACCACACAAGAATCCAGAGACCAAGAAAGGCATCTGACGTTATCTACACACTAAAGGAAACCTCTGGAAGGTTGTAAGCAGAGGTCTGATAGGTTGGTAAGAATTCACCGAGCCACAAGGGAGATCCACTGGGCAGTACTGCCCAGAGAAGTGACAGGATCCAATTTACACATCCGAAGGATCTCGATCGTGGCCGAGATGGCTCCTCAGCTCATCCTGATGTGTGACTCGTGGACACTGGATAGTAAATGCCCCCAAAGCTAAGCAATCCCAGCCAGTATGTGGGAGGGTAGCCGGCCACCTTTGAGAAAAGCAAGACAAAGCAGCAAATGACAAGACGTGTTGACAGGGCATCAGACAGATGCGTGGCTGTCGGCAGATGGAAAATCGTCCCAGAGAAGGCCTCAGCAGCGTCACAGCTTATTGTGAATGTCGAGCCATTAGGAAAACACAATTATGTGCTTCACCGATACTGTAAGACATAATCCAAGACAGCATGCACACATTTTGTGCTCCATCCAAAAGAGAGGAGACAACTCACAGAAGAGCCACGGAAGGAAATGCTTGCACTGCACAGGTGGGTGGCCAGGCCCTTCAGTATTAAAATCAAAACCTGGCCCTTAGGCATCCACAGACACATTTTGAAAGGAAATTAAAATTAACTATCCCAGCTGCTTAAACATGAATTATTATCTCGTTCAATTTCATAAACAGGGAAGCACGGTTAACCCCATTTTGTAGATGAGGAAACTGCGGCCCAGAGAGATAAAGTAGCTTTCCAAATGCCCATGCTCCCCTCTCCAGCCTCATCATTTGACACTGTCATCTCTTCCTGTGCCTTTGCACATGCTGTTCCTTCTACCTGGAATGCTTTTCTCTACCTTCTTCATGTGGCAAATTCACCCTCAAATACAGGCCCGTGTCTCCTCCTCCAAGAAGACCTCCCTGACTACTCCCAGCTGGTGTCACGGCCCCGCACCCATTTGGAATTGCTTATTTTTGCCTGTCTCTCTATTAAGACAGTGGCTCCTCAGGAGCTAGGACCGGGTGTTTGTCACCTGCCTATGCCTGGCATCTAGCACACAGCAGGCAGTGAGTGTTCTTTGGGTAGCTGAACAAATGAATGAATAAATGAAATAACTCATTAAGTTAAGAAGCCAGGATTGGATCCGACGCCCATGACCCCAAAGCATATCTCTTGGCCGGAATGCGTATATATTATATGGATCAAACAAAAACTGTACAGAAACATGGAATATATTACAAAACACACAGAGGGATCTGTTCCCCCAAAATAGAGGCCAAAACACCACGCTTTGGGAGAAATAGAATGTGAATCTGAGTAAAAAGCAAACCAAACCCGTTTCCCTTTTGCACAAGGATTTCACCTTTGTTATCGTCTAACATAATTACCCTGGAAATCTGAGGAAGTTGGGATGTTAACTATGTTACTAGGCAACTCTGTTTATGTAAAAATGACCCCTGGTTGGTAAGTTGCATCTAGACGGCGAGAAACTATAAATAAATTATAAATATCTGATAAAGCAGCCACGCTTTAGGTTTTCCTGAGCACAGTGACTCTTGAAACTGGAACGTCCCTTGCAGGACCCTTAAAGGAAAGAGTATGAAACTGCAACAAACAACATGAGTCCTTTGGGGGAACAAGGCTTCTAAGCCAGAGAGGCTTCCAAACTCACCCTCTGTGGGTCTCATTCCCTTGCCCCTGAGCTAAAACCTGGAGTGGGGGAGGGGAGCCCCCTCTGTGGTCTACTGCAGAGACCGAGGAACGAACCATGTGCTCTGCTGGCAGGTGGTGATTCCTGTCCCAACTCCTTGGAGGAGACAGGTACCAAGTGTCATCTGTGTGAGTCTGAATGTTTAATGGGGCCTTAAAGAGTCCCTGTGGGAGCTGCAATGAGACGAAGGGAACCTTCCCAGCCAGAAGCACTATACCTATTCTGAACTGGGAAGCTCCCTGGACTCTATTGTTTATTTAAAAGAAAAAAAATACTGTGGAGCCTACACTCGCTGCCCTATGAGGGGCCTCGATGACCTGAATAGCATCTGGCAACAGGAATGAGGGAGGGGATGACTTACTTGATGTCCCAGAGGCCTCACCACAATCTGAGATACAAGTGAAGGTCACATGAGGAAACAGGGCTCCATGAACTTAAGTGACAGGTCCAAAGCCACACAACCTGTAAGTGCCAGGTTAGGAACCCAGGCACTTCCACTGAACTCGAAAGTCACATTGGAATCCACTATCTGGTTTTGCATAAAAACTGACTTATAGACAACTCAGGAGGACTTATAGAACAGAGAAAGCATGGGGGAGGTGCAGGGATATTTTTAAAGAATGTAGGTAGCACCCAATAGGCACTCGATAAATTTACAGAATAAATAAGCGACAAAAGGCCCAGAGTCCATCTTCCACATTATCAAGTTCAATTCAAGCCAAAGCACAGCACAACACAACAGCAGAGTGTATGCATGAGATTGATCCCGGGCAATGCTCCTGAGTTGGATTCACTTCCAACAAGTCTCTAAATCATTCTTGCAAATGAGGCCCCACTTTGAGATAAGCACGTATTAATTAGCTCTAATGTGGAGGCACTCTATTAGCAAATGATGTTTGTAGTTGAAAACCAAGGCAGGAGGCCTAGCTGGGAACCCCCTGGCCTCCTGGAAGAGCCAATGCATCAACAGCAAAAACAAGGGCAAGCTGACACCACCACCCCACCCCTGCATTGGGTGGTGCTCCTGGCACCTGGCGGGTGGAGGCTGCAGGGCAGAGGGGCAGAGGGTGCACGGGCCAAGTCCAGCTCTGCTGACCACTCCTCTGCCGCTTTTTGAAACCTGACCCATTTGGAGCTCACCCACAAAATGGGGACATATGTGCCTATCATAGTTCTCATGAAGTCTTAATGAGATAATATGAGTGAATGTACCTGAGATGTGGTAAGAGCTCAGAGAATGATCTGTGCTTATTTCTATCTCACTTTTCTCCATAAAACAGAATACATTTTAAAAATTAAAATCCATTAGCGGGGACTTTTAGTTCAAGATGGCAGATATAGCACATACATTTTACCTCTTCTCTCTTCTAGACCCCCACTTTTTCCCTTTATTGTCCAATTTCTTATTTCTGTGTATCTTACGGAGAACAACACATGATTTTTGTTGTTGTTAATCCTCAAGTGAGGATATTTTTTTCCATTGATAGTTTTAAAGAGACTGAAGAGGGAGAGAGAAAGAAACATGGATGTGAGAGAGACACAGCCACTGGTTGCCTCCCACACGCACCCTGACCTGGGGTTAGGGATCAAGCCTGAAACCCAGGTACGTGTCTTTGACCAGGAATTGAACTCACAACCCTTTGGTCCACAGGCAGACACTTTAACCACTGAGAAAACAGGCCAGGGTCAAAAGAACAATTTTTAAAATAAAGATGGGGGTATTCAGAATAAAAGGGAAAAATGATAGAAGAATGAAATGCAATCAGGAGTGAGTAATGAGCAAAAGATGTGCCATGATATCCTGTAATTATGGCTCCAAGGGATCCACTCTTTTGCCTCTGACCTTCCTGGGAACTCAGAGATAGTGAAGGGCAAAGCCATGGACACTGACCTATATCAAGGCAGAGGCAGGGCAAAAAGCCTCTTGTTAAAGAATGTGACAGGACTCCAGCCCCAAGAGAAAGCCATGGTCCCCTGCCCAGAGGTGACCCCCTGGGGCATGTTCCAGAAGCTCATCAGAAGTCAGACAGTGTCCTCCAAACCAAACAGGAAAATGTGTGACATCACAGCCCAAGAATCTAGAATCCTACCATGGAACCGTTAGGAGAATCTCCTTAGTCCCAGAAAATTCCACTGTGATCTTCTTCACTCCACTCAGACCTGAGAAGCAGTTATCCTGCGGCTCTCACTCACACCATGAAATAGAGAAGAACCTTCAGGGAGTGACTCTTAGTTCTTGGAAACAAGAGGAAGGTGAGTTTTCTCCCCAAGATGCATCCCCTTGAAATGGGGGTGCTCCCCTTTCTATGCATTCATCCCCCAACTGCTGGGAATGTTATTGCTGGGCTCAGAGCTATAGCTTCCACTGGGAACTGCTCCCTGCCACAGGAAACTACCACAGCCACTGACAGGGGAGGGCAAGAATCTAAGGCATGGGCAGCCCACTGGCCACCATTTGGGACAACTCTAAAGAGCCGGCCTAGCTCCAGAGCTCCCGGTGAGATGCCTTCATCAGTAACCACATTCTGGGCCAGCATCTCCCTCTGATCAGTTAAGCTTTCCTCACTCCCTTAGAGGTGCACCTCCTAAGAACATCCCCCTAAAGAAGCCTCCCACAGCAACTCTCCAACTGAGTCTGTGTCCAGGGAACCCAATGTAAGAGTCTCTCCAAGGTGAAGGAGACTCCCCCATGACCTGCAGGTGGCCCGAAGGAGGCAGGAGTCTCCGGGATACCTGACCATGTCCCTGCCAGAGCTACATGCCCAAACCAGCAGTACATCCCTATGGCCCTATGGCGAGGAGGGACATCCCTCCCATAACCTAGTCTAGAGCCATGTTCTCTAAGTGTGCCTCCCAGCCCAGCAGCGCTGACATTATCGACTAGTTAGCAGAGCGCATTTTCGGCCCCTCCTCGGCCCTACTGAGAACTTTGAGGTTGGTGCCCAGCAATCTGTGTTTGAACTGCCCTCCGGGTGCTTCTGTTGCACTAAAGCAGAGCATCCCTGGCTACTGGGGAAAGTCAAACACAAGTTATTAAACTTTCCCATCAGTAGAAGACCAAGGCGAAGTTGCTGACAACAGTCTGAATCCAGCAACAGCAAACACCCCGTACCTGCACCACACTTCGGGCTCCAAGGAACTCTGCTACTTACAACTCCTCGGTCTGGCCTGAGCCATTCTTCATGATGGTCTCTGCTGGTGCCCCAGCTCCCTGCAGGTAGGCCTCCCCACCCTCGGCTGACAATAGCCCAGACCACTCTCTAAGCCACCTTGGAACGGCTGCTCCCTCTTACCTAGAATGCCCTCCCACCACCCTACACCCGCCCCATGTGGCCTCTTGGCATTTCCTGTAAGACTCTGCCCTGTGAAGCCTTCCCATGCCCCTGGCACTGTCATTTCCCCAGACAAGGATACGTTTAATTATGAATTACATTTTGAGTTACATATAAAATGAAATACAAATTACAGATCCACCAGCCTTTCATGCAGGAAGCACAAGTTCCCCCTTGAGTCGCTGAGCCTTCAGGACAGGGCTGAAACGCCCAGCACGCAGTTGGCCCTCCATAAAGACCTGCTGAACACCTGTAAACCAGCAGCAAACAGGTAATCACATACTGGAAAATTGCAACGTTGCTCACTCTAGCAGACACCAGAAATCACAGTTGCACGGGAGCAAGTTTAAGCTTCAGGATAATTGATCAGAATTTATTACCCGGTGTTACACCACATGTTTTCATAAAATTATAATTTACCACGACTCATTAAGTTAATAATTACTTACCATATGTTTTCACTGCTGCTCCTAACCACGCTGAAAAACCGCTGTGTATTGGGTCCATGTAAACAAGATGACTGTCAACCACGTGGAGAATTTACTGACAGGGAGACACACAACTAAAATACTGGAGAGAAAGCAAGAACCCTAAACCTCTGCCACTCTCATCACCTTCGCTGTCTACTTCGCCTCCACCACGCTTCCTAAACCTGTGGTTCTCAAATCGGGGCGCTCTTCTCCCCCAGGGGCTACTTGGCAAAGTCTGGAGACATTTTTGGTTTTCATGACTAGAGAAGGGCTGCTACTGGCATCTAGTTGATGGAGACGAGGGATGCTATAAAACATCCTATAATGCAAGGGGGACCGCCGCGACAAGGAACTATCCGGTCTAACATGTCAATGTGCCGAGGCTGAGAAACACTGTTCTAAATTAAAGGGAACTCCCCTATCTGCTGCTTCAATCTGAGATTCCTAGCAAGAATATGAAAAAGGCATTAGGGCCCCTGGTACAGGTGAGGAAACCGAGACCTGGAGTGGCTATGGGATGTGCACAGGTCACCAGTCCACGCCAGTGAATGGGACGGCTTCGATGGAGAACAGTCTTCTCTGCCTCCCCTCCCACACACATTCGAGAAGAAAACAGAAAAGCGCAGAGGAAATGAGCAGCTCCCTGTCGATTCATAATCCTGAACAGTCCAACGGGAGACCTCTCAAATCAGAGGCTCGGGAACATCCAATCCAGAGGCCAAGGCATGGAAACACCCGATGTTAGGAGGACCCCCTGCTCTGCGGGGAGGGCCCGTCCTCCAGCATCCCTCGCTGAAACCAGGCTCCCTGGCATCTTAACTTTCAATTACGCTGCTCTTTGTGACTAGAAATGAACACGTTTCCTGCTGTGCTACGTGCTGTACGTGCCTGATTTCCAACCCTCTTAGCAGGCAACTCTGCAGGGGGCAGGAGGTTGATGTGCCCATTCTGCAGAAGAGGAGGCTGAAGCACAGGGAGCTTATTGACTTGCCTGTGCCGACCATGGTAAGGCAGCATGCAAACCCAGGTCTGCCAGGCTCCAGAACATATGCTGCCTTCATATCCTGAGATCAGTTCTAGTAAATCAGAGAAGCAAAACAGATGGCCCTACGGAATCACAAAGAGTTGACAGTCACACTGTAAGGAGAGTCCTTGGGACAAGGGTGTAGCCTGGGGCCTTGTCCTGAGTGCACAGACTCAAATCTGTTCATCCCGACTCCCTGGCTGCTCCCCGTGCTGGGCTCTGTCCCGGGGATCTTCTCTATCAGGGATGGCTCCCTAAGAATGACGGGTCAGCCAAAAGATAGCTGGCCCCAGCCCTGTTGTGCACTCAATATGCTCACCACAAAGTCTTCAGATTATGAGCCAAACAGATGCTAAGTTCCTCAAGCCACAAGGTACAACAGGCTACCCTGAATTCATTCATTCATTCATTCATTCATTCATTCATTTGTTCATTCATTTGTTCATTCATTCAGTAAATACAGGGTAGGACAAAAGTGGGTTTACAGTTTTGAGTATGGGAAACAGTTTATTCTTTTATTATTATTGATTAATTATGAACAACTATAAACCTGCTTTTGCTCACCCTGTACTTACTAAGCACCTATGTGCCAGACCAGCCCTGGAGATACAAAAGTTAGGTAGAGATAGTGGTGACTGCCCTGTGAGGACTCATCCTCCTCCTCCTTGCTGGGTACACTACACGCTACAGTTATAAAAGACATGCCCAGCCTTTATTTCCTTATGTTTCCACACCACAGCTCCCCATCTCACTGGGCTCACAGTTCCTGATTTGCTCAAAGAAGTCCACTGCCATGCTCAAGGTCAGCCAGCAGACTGGGGGCAGCAGTACCAAGCGTGGGCTGCCCCTCCTGAGATTGGTAAGATACAGAAGTGTGATCCTACAGGATCCTTCTGGACAGGCTGGGGGAAAGGCTATAGATGGAAAGTGAAAAAGAACCCCCAAACAGAGATGCAGGCATTCTTCCAGAATTCCCTAGGACCAGCCATCTCAGGTCAGAGCTCACCTGGCCCAGGGCTCTTTCCACATCCCACCCACATCCACCTGTGCCCCTGCAGAAAGAAGCTGTGGGGACCTCACCCAGCAGTCCGGATAAGGTGGGAATAGCAATTCTGACTTCATGGATTTTTATCACAAGGAGATGCCAATCATTCATAATCAAACTTGTGTAGATCCCATCCAGGTACAAGATGCTGTTTCCAGAGCTGTGTGGGTGGGTAAAGAGTTGAATCATTCACGCACCAGCACATATTTCCTGAATAATTATGGGTCAGGCACTGTGCCAGGTGCTGGGCATGGTTCCTGCCTGCTGGGAGCCCACACACAACCAAACCATTACTACACACAGTTTGGTTGCTGAACCAGCAGCAGCCTCACCTGGGAGCTCATTAAACATGCAAATTCTCAGGGCCCCAGCCCAATTGAATCAAAATCTCTGGGGAGGGAGGTGCTGAAGTGGGGGGGGGGGGGAGCCCAGAAATCTGTTTTTAAAATCTTTCCAGGTGATTTTTAAAAAATCTTTGAGAGAGAGTGAGGAATATCAATGTGAAAGAGAAACATCCATCAGCTGCTCCCTGCACACCCCCTACCAGGGATCAAGCCAGCAACCTGGGCACGTGCCCTGTTGGAAATCGAACCAGCAAGCTTTTGGTGCAAGGACGATGCCCAACCAACTGAGTCACACCAGCCAGGGCCAGATGATACTTAATGTGTACAGAAATTTGAGAACCACTGATTGAGACCACAAGGCTTTCCCCAACCTTCCTACTTGCAAACCAGCACCTGGCCTTGGCACCCCTAACCCTCTTCCTGGCTTCATTTTCTCCCTAACTATATTGCCATTGGTCACAATACCACATATTTCACCCATATACCAGTACTTATGACTTCCATACTATATATCAGCTCTAGGGGGCAGTGATCTGAGTTGTATTTGTTCCATGCTATAACATCGACTGCCCAGTACAGTGCCTAGCACAAAGAGATGCTCAATAACAATTGATCGACTGATGGATGGGCAGAACATGCGGAATTCCATGCAGTACCAGTTTGGGGGCAGCATGGAGGAAGAAAAAAGGTGGTTGGCCATGGAAAAAGTCATACCCAGGTTGGCCTTGAAGGATGTTTGGACCAGTGATGAAAGATGCTTAAAACAGAGAGATGCTAAGCCTCTTACCAGGATAGGTTCCAGGTGGTTGGTACCATCATTAGGTAATTCATGCCTGGCTGCCAAGGACTATCCTAGCCTACATCCTCATTTAACCCTCCCAAAATTCTGAGGCAGGCAATGTTGTCTTTGAGAGAACAATGAAGCTCAGAGATGTTAAATTATTTGTCCCACCCAAAAAAAAAATACTTGTATAAGAATATTCACTGCAGCTTTATTTATAATAGCTCAGTCTGGAAACAAACCCAATATCTACCATCAGATGAATAGATAATGCAATTGTGCTATATCATACAATGTAATATAACTTAGCAATAAAATGGAACAAACTACGGATATACACAATACAATGAATCTTAAAGACACTGTGGTGAGCAAAGAGAAGCCAGACAAAAATATATATGCTGCATATGAAGTTCTAAAACTTAAACATTACGTAGTACACTTAAATTGAACTTGAGCAAAGCTCAATAATAGAAATCAGATATGCAGTTTCTCCTAGAGGAGCGGGGAGGGGTGTAGACTAGAAAGGAGCATGAGGAAACTTTCTGGGGTGATGGAAATGCTTCTACTAGTGTATCTGGAACGGGATGGTGGTTGCCATCAAAACCACTGTCCACTTAAAATTTGCATTTTATAGTATGTAAATCATATCCCAACAAAAAAATGAGCTAAGAAATCATTTGCCACAGGTCACAAAGACACAATGGAGATTTGAACCCAGGTTTGCCCAAACCAATGGCCAGTTTACATATGTCTGCCCTAGTGGAGCAGGAAGCCTCAGGCAATGCCCAGTGTGGTAAAGTGCCCTGCCAAAATCTGAATGAAGGGTATTGACAGTTACCCTAGGAAGGCTGTCACAGCCCCCGAATCAATCCCCTAACCACAACAGAGACTTGTGGGGAGGCCAGATGAGTGTCAAGTTGGGAGTCAAGAAACTTGGGTTCAGGCCTCAGCTCTATTCTCTTCTTGCTATGTAACCTCTGAGTACACTACTCCATGACTCGGTTTCCCCTTCTGTGAAGCAAGGAAGGAGGGGATCAATGGTTCCCAGAATGGTGTCCCAGATCCTAGGGGCCACAGGACCACAAGCACCTCTGCTCCCCAAGCACTGTTATTGTATGCAATAAGTAGTGTGCCTGCTTCGTATCTGGTAAGCTATTTTTTAAATGCATGCTAACATTACTGATTAATAAAATATACATCTAAATCAAAAATAAAACCATAGCAGCATTTTGCCATTGTGTATTTTCTCAAACAAGAGAGACCAAAAGAGTCCTAACTGGTTTGGCTCAGTGGATAGAGCGTCGGCCTGCAGACTCAGGGGTCCCAGGTTCGATTCCAGTCAAGGGCATGTACCTTGGTTGTGGGCACATCCCCAGCGGAGGGTGTGCAGGAGGCAGTTGATTGATGTTTCTCTCTCATCGATGTTTCTGACTCTCTACCCCTCTCCCTTCCTCTCTGTAAAAAATCAATAAAATATATTTTTTTAAAAAAGATTGCTGACTTCTGGCTTAAATGATAAAAGTAAAAAATGTATTCTAAAAAAAAAAGAGAGACCGAAAGAACAGCCACTGCTCGTGACTTTGGTTTAAAGAGGCTGGAATGTCTGTGTAAGAGGATCGCTAAGGGGACAGTCACCAAGGGAACAGTCGCCAAGGGCCCTTCCAGGTCAACTGCGCAGTGATTGTCCGGTATCACTTGGGCAAATGCTTGCCCTTGTGTTTCTCAGGCCTGGGTGCCTTGGGAGCAAGCCTATTGTCTGGACACCAAGGACCCAGCCCCCAGTGTGCAGCCTATGTCCTGATTCTGCAGCCCCATCTATGGGCCCTAAGTGTGGCCATGGCTGCCCTTTGGTGGTTCCTCCAGTTCTAACAGTGACCAGAAGGATGGGGCCTGGGCATTTCCCTCCCCAAGCCCTCACCATCAGCTTCTGGTCATAAGGCCCCATCCCCCAACCACCGCTCCAGAAGGCCACTGTCCACCTGAGATGGGCTTCTAACGGGCCTCCGACCCACCCCTAGCTGAACCAAGTGACTTGCCACGCATACCATGCCACAAGCCTGAAGGACTGAGAAGCTTGTCTCACATCCAAGTGCAAGGTCAGATCTATCTTTCACCCATCCTCCTGGCTCAGCTGGCCACCCTCCTCCACCTGGACACACCCTCAGGCCCCGGACAGGTGCGGATCCTCGACCACAGACAGAAGCCAGAATCCCCACTTTCTCATTCCCTGTGCCTCTCCCTCCTGACCAGGGTTTCCACACCGGTTCCTGGTGCTGAGTCAGAGCTTCACAGAGCTTCAGGATAGAGCAGGGCCCTTGGCTGAGTGCCGCCTCCCAAAGGCTCCCATAATGGGCTGCCCTGCTCTAGAGAGGTTTACGGAAACACCAGCCCCCAAAGGAGGACTCCCTGGTCTAGGGACACCCACCCACCGAGACTCTGAGGCCCGAATTCCCAATCCCCAGACGTATCCAGAGGCTGGAGCCTTCCTAGCCAACTTCATATTTTCAAAAATAACAAAACCAAGGGCAGAAGACAAGACCAGCTGCCCCCGCACTAACTTGTCTTCTCCCTGAAGACTCCACTTGCTACTTTTAATCAATTTTTCCTCCATCAGATTGGAAACAGCCAGAGAACCAGCCTTCTCTTCAGGACACACACCATCCCCCTCTCTGGCTTCCAACTTTGCTGGTCACCGGACAAAAGATAATCACCGCCATCCTGGAGAGAGCTCACTAGCCGCCCACCCCCACCCTCAGGCGGCCCCAGGCCCTATGGCTCCAGGCCCTATGGTCCCAACCCCACGCCCCGCCAGAGGCACATTGCGGAGGGCTTTGCCAGGGCTACTCCAGCCGCTCCCCAGGGCCTCAGGACCCCCGCAGCCCAGCCCGAGCCAGAGGAAAAGCCAAGGGGTGGGGGCCGCGATCCAGCCGCCCGACGCGCACTCACCGAGCAGCGCCACCGAGCCCGCGCGCATCTGCGCCAGGGCCGCGGGGAGACCCACGCGCGCCGTTCAATCCGGGCTCCGAGTGACGAAAAGCCGCGCTGGGCTCCAGCCGGCCCCGGACAGATGCACCGACCCGCGGACTCACGGACCGTCTCGCTCCTAACTAAGTTGTAAAGTTTCCTCCCGGGCGGGCGAGGGAAGGAAGAGACGCCGAGGGCGCAGGTGCACCTAACGGACCCAGGCTGCTGGGCGTGGGGAGCGCGAGTGGACGCCTCCTGTCCTGGGCTCCGGTCACGCGAACGTCCGTCGCGCCGGGGCCGCGCCGCGGGAACCTGGCGGGGGTGAGGGGAGCCGGTCCCGGGAGGGGTGCGCGGTGTCCCTCACTGCAGCCCCGGCCTGGAGGGACGCCCGTGCTCCCGCTCGGGGAGGGAGCGGGCCTGGACTGGCCATTGCAAACTCGGAATCCGCGGCCCGCGGGCAGGAGCAGCCCGTCAGCCAGCGGCCCGATTCGTGCGCCGCGGGGCCCGGGAAGTTGGACCCCGACGCGCGAGCGGGGCTGACCCGGGTGGGGGAGGGGCGGCGCGGGGCCGCGGCTGTGGCTGCCCCTGCGTGACCGCGTGTGGCTGTGGCCGTCAGGGCGGCTAGGGAGTCCGAAGGTCGCCGACCCTGGGCGGCTGTGCGTGGCAGTGAGCGCCCGTGGGAGTCGTCTGCAGAGCCGGCGTCTGACTGTCGGAGCGACCTCTTTGTGCGCCCGTACCCGGTGTGGCTGGGCGTGACGGCGGGTGGGCAGGGAGCAAGGTGTGCGGCGCGCGGCTGACCTGTGCGCGGCGGTGTGGCCGTGTGTGTGTGTGTGTGTGTGCGCGCGTGTCACTGTGCGCGGCTGCCGGGGTGGCTGTCGGTGTGACGGCGGGTCCGCGGGTCAGCGGATGGAGGCTGTCGGGGGACGTGGGGACGCGCGCGTGTCCCTGTCGTCGCGTAAGTGCCTGTCGGGGTGACTTCTGCCTGTGATGCGAGCCGCTCGGGGCGTGAGGGTGACCGCGGGGATCCGCGCGAGCGGCGGGTGCCCGTCGGCGGGGCTGCGGGGTGCGTGTCTCCGCGCGTGGGCGCCGCGGCACCCCGCTCCCCCGCGTGTGCCCCGAGAGTGCGCCGCCAGGTGACTGCAGCCCGCGCTCCAGCCCGGCGCTCGGCGTCGGCCGGGTCCGAAGGCGCGGGCCGCCCCGCCCGGCCCCCGCCTACCTTGCCGCAGTGGTAGTAGTCCAGGTGCGCCAGGCCGGCCGGCTCGGCCCCGGGCCGCGCGCCCACCGGGGGCGCCGAGGGGTACAGGCGGACGTCCATGGCGGGCGCGGCGGCGGCGGCGGCTCCGCGGGCAGTGCCTGGGCGGGCGGCGGGCGGCGGGTGGGAGTCGGTGTGAGAGCGGGTGTGCGAGCGCGGGGGGCGGGCCGGGGGCGGTGCCCGGAGGAGCGCCCCGCCCCGCCCCGCCCGCCCCGCCCCCGCCGCGCCCGCGCCCGCGCGCGCTATTGTTCCGGCCGCGGGCGCAGCCGAGGGCCGGGGCCGGGGGCCGGGGCGGGGGTCTCGGGGCCCAGAGAGGAGGCTCCTCCCCCCGGCCGGGCAGCCGCAGGGTCCCGGGCCTGGCCGTCCGCCGGGGTGCCGGGGAGGGCTGTGCGCCTGTCCTGGAGACCTTTTCCGTCCCGCCTTTCGCCACCGAGAGTGGGAGGAGAGAGAAGCCCCGGAGCCACTCTCCCCAGAAGTGGGACACCCCTCGCCCCAAATAGTTAAGGCGACAATAGGCCCCACGCGGCTTGGGGTGGCGGGGGATGGGGAAGGGAACACCTTCGGAGATGGGTGCTGTCTGGGGAGTGGGGGGGCCAAGAGGCTGCCTGCTTGTCCCACTGATCCGAGTCCCTGCGAAAGGGGCCCTGGGAGATTGCTTGCTTAAACTCTCACTTTACATAAGAGGAAACTGAGGCAAGGACTTGTTTGTCAGTTATGGAGTTCAAGGTGCATGGGCTTCGCTGCCTCCAGAGTTTCCAAGACGGAAACCACTGAGAGAAGGCAGAAGGATGCTGCCCCCTTTCACGATTGGGAGAGAGGGAGCCATAGGAATGGTCTAGAACAGCGGTTCTCAACCTGTGGGTGGCGACCCCTTTGGGGGTCAAACGACCCTTTCACAGGGGTCGCCTAAATACATCCTGCATATCAGATATTTACATTACGATTCATAACAGTAGCGACATTACAGTTATGAAGTAGCAGCGAAAATAATTTTATTGTTGGGGGCCACCACAACATGAGGAACTGTATTAAAGGGTCGCACCATTAGGAAGGTTGAGACCCACTTGGTCTAGAAACTGAAGTTCCGAGGAGGGGTCCAGAACCTGCCCACCTCAATAGTATCCTGGACAGAAATGGGATGGCTCCCATGGCAGGGCAAGAGGTGACTGAAACAGAGTCCCTCCCTCCTCACATCCCCTGTTGGCAGCTGGTCTGTTGCTCCTCCCGTTTTCACACAAGAATTGTCTTCACTAGCAGTCTGCACACCCTTACCTCCTATCCACGGCTCCACCACTGCTTGGCTGGGGAAGGCCAGGAGGCCAGAAGTGGGTCAGGATGGAGCAGGAGATGCTGTTTGGAGAGAAGGGAGTGAGCCTTTTGCTACTTGGGCGATGCTGGCCCTCTCTTTGTGAGGTGAACCTTAGAGGTGCTGCACAGCAGACCTGACAGGCTAACGCGGGGGCACCCACAAGGCAAGCCTAACTAACTCAGGGATGGATAGTGACCACACAGGATGATGTGATCATAAATTCCTGATTACATTCTAGTGGGTAGTGACATTTCAGGCCCATAGCTTCTTTAGCAAGATCAATTATTACCTTAAGCAAGCCCTGTCGGTTATCATGCATTTAGGATAACATACCTTTGAACTGTCAGAGTAATTTTCTTCTCCAGATCCCTCAGAGACACAACCACCAGCACCAGAGCACAAAACCACAGGAGACCCCTCGTTGTTATCTTCTTGTCTACACGCCACCTCTCATTACCATCATTGATGAATGTAAACTCTCCTGTACAAGAAGTATGTATCTCTCCATTTACTTTTTTCCAGTCCTAGAGATTTCCCCGCTTTGCTTTCTTCCACTTCCTTAAGCTACTACCAATGGACTTCATGTAACTTTCCTTACATTCTCTCCTTTAACTCTAAATGCATAAAAAGAACTGCAAAACAGCCATTCTGGCCCTAGCTGGTTTGGCTCAGTGGATAGAGAGTCAGCCTGCGGATTGAAAGGTCCCAGGTTTGATTCCCGTCAAGGGCATGTACCTTGGTTGTGAGCACATCCCCAGTAGGAGGTGTGCAGGAGACAGCTGATAGATGTTTCTAACTCTCTATCCCTCTCCCTTCCTCTCTGTAAAAAATCAATAAAATATATTTTTAAAAATGACCAAAAAAAAAAAAACAAAACAAAACACAGCCATTCTGCAAAGCATTTTTTTAATCCTTTGAGATTTTGCTTCTGGGTCAGGCCTCAGATTTAACTCAAATAAACTCTTATAAAGTTTTTCTGTAGGTTTGGACTTTATTTTGTCAACTGTGGCCATAGGATCCATTAATACAAGATATATGTGAGAAACGTTTTCACCAAAGATTGTGGAACAACAGAGAGAAATTACAGCTCCAAAAGGAAAAAAAAAAAACTTTCAATAAATTTCAGCAGTCATTGTTTCTAGAAATACATGGCCATATCTCATCAGAAGGAATTTACCACTGGCTCCTTTCCTTTTTTCCATCTGGACATCCAACTCACCCAGCGTTATTTGTTGAAAAGATCGCTCCCACTGCCACTTCTTTGCAGTGTTAACTTTGTCATAAATCAAGTAGTCTATGTGTGCATGGGACTGTTTCTGAATTCTCTAGCCTGTTCCATTAGCCTGTTTTTCTCTCCTTGTGCCATTCCCACGCTGACTGGATTACTGTAGCTTTTGAGCGTCTTAATGTCCTATAGAAAAGTCTACCCATGTTTTCTTCAAGACTGCCTTGGCTATTCCTGACCTTTGCGCTTCCATAGAAGTTTTAAAATCAACTTGTCTGGCCTGGCAGCATGACTCAGTGGTTGAATGTTGACCTACGAACCAGGAGGTCCCAGTTCAATTCTCAATCAGGGCACATGCCTGAGTTGTGGGCTCAATCCCCAGTGTGGGGTATCAAGGAGGCAGATGATCAATGATTCTCTCTCATCATTGATATTTCTATCTCTCTCTCCCTCTTCCTTCCTCTCTGAAATTATATATATATATATATATATTTGTCTATTTACACACACACACACACACACACACACACACCTGCTGGAATTTTTATTGTTATCACATTGAATTTTTAGATCAGTTTGGGTAAAATTGACATTTTCAATGTTGACTTTCTATCCATAAACATAGTATGTCCCTTCATTTGTTTAGGGTTTTTTTAAGGTTCTCTCAGCAGTTTTGTAGTTTTCTATGTAGAGACCTTATACATTTTGTATTAGATTTAGTCCTGAGTGTTTATGTTTCTGGTACTATTATAAATGGTTTCTCTATGTGATGTTTTATTCTGTTTGTTGCCAGTATTGCATGGTGGCTTTAAAACAAGTCAACAAATTATTTGACACTTTTCCTAAGGGGTAGAGTCTAATAGTCTTGCTCTTTAAAATGGTTGGTCTTCATGTTGTTGTTCTTTTTTTTTTTTTAAATATATTTTTATTGATTTCAGAGAGGAAGGGAGAGATAGAAACATTAATGATGAGAGAGAATCATTGATTGGCTGCCTCCTGCATGCCCCAACCTGGGGACTGAGCCCGCAACTTGGGCATGTGCCCTTGACCGGAATCGAACCCGGGACCCTTCAGTCCGCAGGCCGATGCTCTACCCACTGAGCCAAACCAGCCAGGGCATGTTGTTGTTCTTTTAATAAATAGATGTGGCAGAAGTGATGCTGCATGGCTTCTGACTCAAAGTCAAGAAAGTTGATGTATTTTCTAACTCTCTCTCTCTCGGGACATTTGTCTTTGAAACCCTAGGCCACAATGCAGAGACCCTGAGACAAAATGAAGAAGACGATGACTAGCCAGTCCTCAGTAGGGCCAGCCCCTACTATGCCAGCTCCACCCACTGTCTGAATGCAACCATATGAAAAACCCTGAAACATCCAGCTGAGCCATTCATGAATCCAAAATGCACAGAAGCCATGAGAGATAATAAATGATTAAATGGTTATTGTTATTTTAATCCATGAAGTTTTGGGGTGATTTGTGACTCAGCAATATAGGTCTGGAATGTATATAGAAGTAGACTTGTGTATAATGCCCTTGTATCTAGCAACATTACCAACCTCAATTATTCTAACAATCTGTGTATTCTTTGGCATTTAAAATATATATACCATATTCTATTTCATCTGCAAAAATGAGTTTTAACTTTTCCTTTTTATTCCTTATATATTCAATTTATTTTTCTTGGCTTATTACACTGGCTAGTATTTCTAGTATAATTTTGGAAAGAAGTAATGATAGCAGGCATCCTTGTCTCATTCCTGATCTCAAAGGTAAAGCTATCAATATTTCACCATAATTATACTACTTAGTGTAACATTGGGAGGTTTTCTGTGGCTGTTGATTTGTGATTGTTTGTTGTGGGTTTTTGTTTTTTTTTTCATTTTGTTTTGTTTCCTGTAGATGCCTGCTCTATTACACATTGGGAAGGTCAATCTTCACAGCCATCCTCTGGGTCAGGAAATAAGACTGCTGTGGCCATTTTATAGATCAGAAGAATGAGGCCCAGGGAGGAATGCTCAGCATCACACTGTTAATGGCAGGACTAATTAGTAGTACCTAAGTCTGAAGATCCTACCAGGAGCACAGCACCAAGGAGGTCTCTGGGAAGTCTGGCAGTGAAGCCCAGCAGGGAAGTTATGCAGACCCCAAATCTTGGACTTGCTTCTTATGTTGGCAGTTGATCAGATAGGAAATTGATGCTCAGTTCTTCCAAAGAAACACCCAGCCTCATTTTCTGTCCTCAGGATGGAGGTAGGGCTTGAGCCCTTCTTCTCTCTTCCTCTTAACCCTGTGCTGGATCTGTGAGAGCGAAGTCCCAGGTCTCAGACAGTGACTAGCTGGCTCAGGATAGCCTGGTCATGCCTTGACTGCAACAACCCAGTTTAGGAACTTGTTTATCTTCTAATTCTCTGTTTTTGGTATCATAAGTAGCTGAGATATCAAAATATAGATTTTTCTTACTATGTTTTATTATTTTAGGTGCAGCAAGGCACACAGATAAGGAGACAGTTGCCATTGAAAAGATAGTTTAGCTGGGCCAGTATGTCTCAGTGGTTCAGCATCGACTTATGAACAAGGAGGTTGCAATTCAGTTCTGGTTGGAGCACATGCCTGGGTTGTGGGCTCAATTCCCAGTATGGGGCGTGTAGGAGGCAATCAATCAATGATTCTCTCTCATCATTGATGTTTCTGTGTCTCTCTCCCTCTGCCTTCCTCTCTGAAATCAATAAAATATATATTTTTTAAAAGATAATTTGTTACAGTTCCAAAGAGGAGGGGGAATGCCACCCCTGGGGGACCATAGGGGGAAGCACCATGGTCAGTCAGGAGGGAGAAGGCAGAATTGTGGTTTATGCAGGAAATAATGGATGAGGCCAGGTAAGCAGATTTAGGATTAGCTAATTTGAATAATTTCAATGGGCTCTAGGGCCAAGGGGCTGTCCCTAGTTGCCTGATACCTGTCCTTAGGTGATGAGGGCTGGTGGCCTGGGGCATGAGCACTGGATGAAGGAGATAGTTGGTGGTGTGGGTTCTGGATTGTTTTGTTTACATTGGAAAAGCACATGCACAGGAGAATTGTTTACCTTTTCTAGGCATTGGCTAACCCTGAAAGGGTCTGTCTTCAAGGCCCCTGTTGTCAAAGCATCACATACAGAAAAGACATGGTTAATACATGTAGTCACTTACCCATGTGTCCCACTCCAACCTTACCTGGGGAAAGTCTCGGCTTTAGATAAAAATGACCAACCACTAAAGAACAGCTGTGGCAGAGGAGCTGAGGTCTGTTCATAAATGGTCTGCCTTATAATACAGTTGTACTTCTCTCACTTGAATTTACGTATGATCATGTGACTTGCTTTAGCCAAGGAAACATGAGTGAAGTGGTATGTTACTTCAGGTGGGAGCTTTTAGGGTCTGGGTATACTTAACCCCATTCCCTTTTTTTAAACCCTAGCAAATTCCAACTCATTCATTAAGACCCAATTTAAGTAACACCTCTTTAGTGAAAACCTCCAACTCTCCAACTCAGTGCTCCTATTTGCTGTTCCAATAACCATCTGCACACAGGACTATTAATGTCAATTTCACCAACCCATGATAACACGTTTGCCCTATGAGTATCTCTGGGACAGGGGCAATGGCTCATTCCTTTTGGTGCCTCCAGTGACTAGCACGGGAGCTAACACCACTTGGATGCTTCACGCCCTCCTCCAGAAGAGGCGAGCTTTCAAGTACCTTCCCATCTAAGCACTCACAAGCTCAGGAAGAAGGAGCCTCTGAATTATTCAGATTCCAGGGCACAGATGGGCCACATTTGACAGTGACAAGAGTCACAAATTGGCTGGTAAAGTCCAGCCATATCTCCCCCTCTG